>JAVJIX010000105.1:2132500-2225000 GCA_036785185.1 Paratrypauchen microcephalus | reverse complement strand
GTGGGTCGAATTGTCAACCTCAATGGGTGAGACTTGAGAGCCCTGCTGTAAATGTTTGTCAAAGCAACTAATGAGAGTTATATAAATGAAGTTATTACCTGATGGTTCTCAGTTTGTTTGATCATCACCACAGTGTGCGCTTAGCAGCTGAAACTACACTCTACAGTCTGCCCAACAACAGAACAATCTATTTTCTGATTGGCTGATTTTTTTCCGGGGAGCGGGACAGGGAGGAGGGGGAGAGTTTTTTTCGCTGAAAATGCGCGGTGCTTGCATAAACTGAGCCACACAGACCGATTTTCTGGGCACACACACACACACACACACAAAAAATCAGCGTGAGAAATGCCATGTGTGGCGTGTGAGCATGTGAACACGTCGAATTGCGTGTGTCACACTCTCAATGCGTGAGACTTGAGAGCCCTGGGTACACCGGTGCTGCTGCTAATAGCAGAGTTAGCACGAAACCAGGAAATAGACCCGCACGTGGCGCTTTAATCCTGGTGTCTAGTCCTGGTTTAGTCCAGGTTTAGTCCTGGTCCAGTCCAGGTATAGACCTTGTTTAGACCTGGTTTAGTCCACGTTTAGTCCTGGGTCTACAGTCTCTTAGCCAATCAGGACGCAGAACACAGTGTTACACTATAAAAAAAAGTTACACAAAAAAAAAAACTTGGAACGGGGCCTTGGAACAATCAGGCTTTTTCCAAATAGCTACTCAACTTACGAGAAAGTCACATTACGAAACCACTTCTGGAACGAATTGATTTCGTAAGGTGAGGTACCACTGTATGTATATATATATATATATATATATATATATATATATATATATATATATATATATATATATATATATATATATATATATATATATATATATATATATATATATATATATATATATGTAACCCTCTTTGGACTGACTCTGTCTATCTGTGGTCCCAGTTGTCTCAGTACACCCAGCTTCAGGCAACGCAGGGTGCGTTGTGTAAGTTGATGGATTAGTAATCTGATACAACATGCTCACTCAACAGGACCAGTAGTTAGCACAACATCATATATAACAATTGAGTGCAATAAACTCATGGATGGCAAATATCGACAAAGATATATAAGGATTTGATCAACATAATTGGCTGTGCGTACCTTACGGTGTGAGGGCAGAGAAATGTATACAATTTTAGTTATTTGGTACAATATGTATAATTAAGAATTCTCTTGGCGAGCTACTTGGAAGAGGGTGGAGAGCTCCTGGTAGCTCCCGAGCTACAGGTTGGACCAACCTGGACACACCCTTGTGTTACCGTCATAGCAACAGTTCCCTATAAAGTAAGGCTTCGATATTTTTTACAATGCAAAGTGCACATTTGTGGAAGCTGTATTGAAACACTGTTGTATCTGTTGTGTGTATGAACCAATTTCACTGTCTGTGAGCCTGGTATCATGCCTCTGTCTCCAAACACTGGCTCTTGCTGTGTTGTGGAAGGGCTACAGAGCTGCTGCTTGACAAGTATTTTAGTGAGAGGGCTCCACTCAGAGCCAGGTGCGCCGCTGCCTCTCTGTACGCAGCACAGAGGCACTCAGGAAGTCACCTTGGATAAGCACTCACAACACACACTTTCACTAAAGATGGAGGCAAAGAGGGGTACAACTATTGCACAATAACCAAGAGGAGAGAAGTAAACACAACTTGTCATATTGAAATAAACAGGGCACAAAAGAGACATATTTGAGACATTTGCGTTTCAATCAGAGGGCACCATCTCCATGAATGATTTAGATACCCTGTGTTTTTTAAATGCTTAACTAGTTTGACCGTAGGATGCACCCACCACTGACTTTATCTCCCTTGGAACTTGAAAGAGCTGTCATCATTTATCTACATGACTCTGTACTGGACTTCTTGTGCACTTAATTGGTTTGCACATAACCCAGAACTACTAAGCAGATGTTAAAGGTCCCATGACATGGTACTTCTTGATGCTTTTATATGGCTCCTTAATGGTTCCCTAATACTGTAAATGAATCTTTTTCAAAATCAACACTCACTGCATGAGATATGACTCTGACAGTCTTCATGAGGCTAGATATGTGTCTAAAATGCTTTATTCTGGGTGTTGCTGCTTCAGTGCAAATGAGAAGGACAGAGAGATTGGCTAAGGAGCAGGGGGGGCGGGTTTCCCCCGCTGGAAGCGCAGCTCTGCACCGCTGTCTGCTCGCTTCCGTGTTTAACACAGGAAGACAGATGGGAGACTTTGCAATGAAAAAAAGCATATTTATACAGAAAATAAAATTAAACCACTGGTATTTCAGAGGTCCAGAGGGTCGGGTAAGGGACTTGCGAGCCTAGAAACACTCGGACGTGCCTCCAGGCAAATAAAAAAGCGCATTTCGCATTGCGTAGCGCATTCAGAGTCCAAACTCTATGGGCGGGATATACAGGGACGCTGAGCGGAGACAGAGGGAGGGGCTGGAGCTGCATTTGCCGATCTGACGTCAATAAGGTGCCTTGTCCGAACTCGCCCGTTTCAACACTGGTTTTGTGTAACGCAGAAAAGGACCGCAAATGCTAAGTTTAGACATTTCACAACTTTTAGACATGGGGGGGGGGGCTAAACAGGGTAGGGGAGCTCACATTAACGTTCAAAAACCTCAGAAAGTGAAAATTTCATGCCATGGGACCTTTAAACCTGGTCTAGTGAAGCTTCTGCTGTAAGAGCAGCTGACTATAAGAACTAAGGTTTAATAAGATTTGTGTAGCTTTTTGTTGTGTTGGTGTTGAATATTTGAATATGCAGTACATGAAGAGTAGCTACAGGTGGTGTGTGCAGTACTGCATTTTTTAACCAGCCAGAACCACCTGCTTTGACAAAACTTTATAAGGACAAGTAGATCTGGAGCTGTATCCTATCTCCCTGATTTCAGAGGGTGACAGGCAGATTAACCAATCAGAGATGCATGGTCCGTTCACATAAAAAATAAAAACATAGCTGCTTACATGTAAAAAAGGGGAAAAAAACTAAATAAAAGGATTGAGAAACAGCTTGGATTTTCTCTTTGTCAACAGTCAAAGCATCGCACTCTTACTTATCTCAGATAAAATAGGTTATATATTTAGTTATGAATGTTATGAGAAATTTGGATAGGAGATGTTTTCTACACATGAGCGAGCACTACAAAGTAGCAGCTGTGGTTGAATCGTCTCAAGTTTTGGACAGAGGTTAGAAGGGATTGGCTGGTCAAGCAAGTACCACAACACAGCTCTGACAAAGACTATATTTTCAATGCATCAATCAGGCCTGGACGGGTAATCGGGCATACCGGGCATTTTCCTGGTGGGCCGACAGTCCTAGGGGCCGCTGTGTTGTTTTTTTTTTACTTAGAGACCGGCCCACAATTTAGAGGAGGCGGCCCATTGGTCCATCTTCAATATAGACAGTGGACTAAACCAATCAGGATATAGAAGCTTACGAGAGCAGTTCCAGCCCTTTCTCTGCACTGATCCCCGCCAGTTTCATTGTTGAGCGTGGAAACATGGAGAAGAAAGGGGATGTCGACAAGTTGTGGGCTAAAAGTTGTGGGCTAAAAGAAAAATCTCGCTGTAGACGCTGCAACATGTTCTAAAATAACAGACATATTCTCTGGAGGGCCTGCTGGAGCCTCCACATCCTCTGCAGGTTGAAGGTGGACAGGGAGAGGAGCAGCCAGAGACTGTGGACAGGGAACCCGAGGGATCCCGAGGGACAGAGTGACCAGGGGAGTGTCGCACAGGCACAGCAAGTCTGCAGGTAGTAATGTTAGGATAATACTGTGACTTTTAGGTGATGGGCAGGCATGAAAATCGTTCACCTTTCACCGTTTTGAAGCCAAAACAGATGAACTACGTGAATCATGTAGATTCGATGAGAACGTTTTTTTTGTGTGTGTGTGTGCAAGATGCATTTTAAATAAACCGGTGAATACGTAGTTACTGCGAGTTTGCTGGTGGTTTTTGGGAGCTGGGATTTTTCCTTTAAATGTTGTGCCATGGTTTCCCCTCTGCCAAGACGTAGCAATAGTAAAATACTTTGCTCCGGGGAACACATCCATAAATTAGTCCGTGGTGCTCCGCTTATTATGAGGCGCCGGTCTAAGCCAAAAATGCCAGGGCTGTTTTTTTTTGTCCAAGACCAGGCCTGGCATCAATTAATAAAAACAGTATTTACACTTGTGACAGCGTAAAAGGCTTCATCATTACAGAGTTATCTTCCACTTGGTCTTTGATCCAGCTCTGAGAGTGGAACATTAAAGGTACTAATACTATAACAAACCTTAATGTGATAAATGAAGTCAGCGCTTATGCATAAAGTAAAATGGCACATTATCAGTGGGGGCCAGTGTGGAGTTAAGCAGTCCCTCAGGAAACATATACCTAGTGTGTGTGCACATGTCACACAGTCCATTAGCCAGTGGCCCCCTGCAAATCCCTATTACATTAAACACTACGGCTGTCAAATACAACGATGATCAATAATGCACAGGACTGCAGGCTTACAGCAGAAATGTGTGTGTGTGTGTGTGTGTGCAGCTTGTGTGGTCCAGCAGGCAGGTGTGGTCTAAAGCACACTACATTATTTCTGTGTCTGTTTGTGCTGGTGGGCCCACATGTGAGTTTACATCCAGGTTATGTATGTCTGTGTAACTATACTGGTACACAAGTGAATTCATACACCGCTACAGTGGATGATGAATGCCAACACACATCCAGGAGAACTTCTTAAAGTAGCCCACACACTTTTCTACCAAAACAGCAAGAAAGCAGGGCCATTTGTTTTGGGATGTCTTGACCTGAAGTTTGCTGGAGGTGCGCGCCCAAGTAAAAGGAATCCAAGCCGAGACATGCCGTGATGGTAACACAAGAGGAGAGCAGCAATAGGTTAGAATAAGAAAGAAAAGTCTACTCTCTTTTGGCGTTGGTAATATTTTGCAACATTACCCTTGACCTTATGTCTAACTACATTTTGCAGACTATAATATTGCAGAAATATGATGACTGACGTAATGTAATGGATATAAGGTAAGATAAGACTTTATTGATCTCACACAGGAGAAATTCACTTGTCACATCAGCTCCAGGCAGTTAATTGCAAAAGAAAAGATATGAAAAGAAAGGATATAGCAATATTTTTCATATTGTGGTGTATCAATCAAACTGAATTGAACAGAACCAAGCACACTGACTACCAAAACAAAAAACAAAACAAAACAGTGAATTCAAGTATGCAGACTCAGTTTAAAGTATATAAATAGGCCTATTTCTATAACATTTATTCCACCTATTGATACTTTGCAGTTGCTGTCATCAACATTCCCTGGGAGTGTGAAGCTAACGATACAAAAGAATGAGAACTTCGCACTTCAATTTCTTCAAACGGGTGCGTTGGAGGAGAGGGAGCAGCCCCAGAACATATGAGAAGAAAATAATCCCGCAGTCCGTCTTATTTGCAAAATGTAACTTTTCGGCACTAGACCTTCATCAGGCAAAATAGGCTAAATTTTGCCGAGTGCCGAAATATTGCATGTCTTAAAGGAAAAGTAACGTTATTTTACAATCTGAGCCTTCTTTCGGTAATAAAACAAGTCGTTTGACTCACCCGTAGCACGTTCGTGTCATTTGGAGCTGTTTGGTGAAAGTTATGTTGTAGCGTATCCGTTAACATGAGTATTCGGGGCATTACTTTGCGGTCTCCAAATAACACAAACTTTAGCTCTTTTCAAATCATAGAAGCCCGATGTCTTAATGTAAGATTTCATTTGAAGCAAAAGTGGCCTGTAATCCGAGATTTATCCATAGTTTTCAGCTTTGTGTTTCATGTTTGTGTCCCGGGAGCTGAGAGCACAGTCCGCGCATGCGCACTGGCGTCCTCATCAACTCGAAACTATGGCTAAATCTCGGATTAGATTGTAAAATAACGTTACTTTTCCTTTAATAAATCTTACATTTGGCAAGTAAGATGGATTATTTTCATTTAGTGTGAAGCTAACTGAAAGCACTACTCTGTTAGAAGCTCTGTTACTTGAGTTAGACTTTAATCTGAGTTTTATTTTAATGTTGACCAGAAAGAGCTGATTTAAGTTGATTTGTGTTTTTACACAAGTCTCTTACACATAATTACAGTCACCCTTAGCATTAGCCAACAGTTTTTCACGCTCGCCTTTTTGTCGAAAATCAAACTTCTAAACAGGACCATGAATGCTCATATTGATCACAGGCTTCTGAAAATGTATTGTTCCAATCCATTTTCAGATGATCTTAAAACTTTTTTGTCAGTGTCTGCTAACGTTTAGAACACCCCCGGCATGACGTCACTGCAAAGTCAATACTGTGAATATACGTAAGCATAGTGTGGATTGTCAGATTATTTTTAGTTCAGCGTTCAATGTAGTTGTGCTTTTAGGCTAAAAGACTGTTGCTGCGGTTCTTGTTTTGATCAAACGCTCAAATAAATGGCGAGGACAGGCAGAAGAGGCTATTCATCTATTCATAGTTAAAAATACATGATTCATTATTGTATAAGATTTAAAGTGTCGTGCAAAACAACTTCCACATTCATTACAGTTCTGCTTACATGCGTACATTGTTATCTAATTATCAAGGTTTAACGAAAGCTACTTCAAACAGGGCCTTGGACAGAAAATCTTTCAGACAGTGTGGATGAGTCAACAGCAGAGTCACGTTGAATTTTCCTGCGTGTTATTGAGCTGTTCACTAGGGTCTTTGTGAGAATGGACATAGGCACCTCCACTCAAGCCGCTGCTTCGCACAGTGTAATGATGACATCGCTCTTCACTAATGTAGCCTCAGCCTTGACTTACTGTTTGGGCCTGATTTACACGATCAATTCATCGATAAGTTCATCGACGAATGCCATTACAGCCTTGAGCTTTTCCATTTCCACTTGTCTACCATGTGCTCTCTTCCCCGTCCTTCCTGGTCCAGAACTCTTGTGTCAGGCATTTCCTGTTTCCTTGAACACTACGCAGCGGCCAATCCTCTTGTATCCCTGACACAATAAAATATTACGCTACGGCGATCGAACGCTTCTCCCAGCAGCCACGAGTAAATCTCTGCTTTTCTGTTGGCAGCTGTCTAAACACAAAGCACTATCGCCGGACGTAAAATACCCACACTTTTTTTTTCTTTAAGCGCCAGGATGCTCTATTACTAAACAGGCAAAATGGAATTGAACCTTGAACCCTTCAGAGGTGCGATGAAGGGGAGATTGTCCGAGGGAAAAGGAGAGAGGGGCACATAAATCTGCTTCAGGATAGTCCATTTCAAACACATTCCTTCAATGCATCATGCCATCTACTTCCACTATCCCGGCCAGAATAGGACTGTAAATCGTTCAAGCTTTGTGAAACACGAATAGAGTCAGAAGGTACTTTAAGCGATGCGGTGGTAAAATAAATAAAAATAATAAAACTGGAGAGATGGATGGAGGATCTGAAGGCCCTACAGTATGAGTCTGTGATGAAATGAAATGCCATAAAAAGCACTGGGAAGAATAGGGTCTCTGGGAAAGTCTATAGAAGAAAACATGTTCAAGGTTATGAAATAATAACTTGTTAAAGGCCCTTTTTCTGCAACAATTATTTTAGCATCACTAACCCTTTTCCAAGCCTTTTTAATGAAGCAGCTCATTCTTAGCTCTCTATGCTGGTGTTTTGGACAGTCGTAGAATGTAACGAAGTGAAAGTAGTAAAATACTGTACTTAAGTATAACTTTTAGGTATCTGTACTTTATGGCAAAAGGAGAAATTCAATTTGTCAACTGGACAAAAGTTTATTTGGTCGAATATGTTTCGCAGCTCATCCAAGCTGCTTCTTCAGTTCTGGTCAGACGCTGGTGGACACTGCCTATATTTGTCTGAACCAGTACAATACAGTACAAACCAGTACAATAACCAGAGCTGACGAAGCCTCTCGGATGAGCGGCGAAACGTTTTCAACCAAACAAACTTTGTCCAGTTGACAAATTGAACTTCTCCTTTTATCATGGATTCTACTTGGACGACTGAGGGACTTTTCGCGCATCTGAAGGGAGGAGCTAACTACAATGAAATTACTTTGAAACTACTACACTTTCTTGTTTACAGTTTATGTTAGTTAGATGGGCCTATTAGATATGCAGTGGAAGTGGAGTGTGGGGTCTTGTTAGCAGAACCATTCAGGGCCATAACGGGTGTCTTCACACCTCTGGACCTGACCTGCTGCCCTATTGTTTTCTTTGTTTTGATTTAGGTTTGAGGATAGAGTTATAAATGGAAGACAAATGATGTCTGAGACCTCAAGTTCTGTACAAGGAAGGATTCTCTTTCTTGACAAAAATTGCCTCTTTAACTCCCCTCTCAAACCAGTTCTTTTCTCTGGCCAAGATCTGTACCTCACTGTCCTCAAAGGAGTGGCCCGTGGCTTCTAGGTGGAGATGTACGGCAGACTGAGGTTCACTCTGGCTCTCGTCTGTGTCGGGACATCCTCTTGTGAAGTGGCTGTTTTGTTTCTCCAATGTAGCGCTCACTGCAGTCTTCACTACACTGAATGGAGTAGACCACATTGCTTTGTTTGTGGCTCGGTGTTTTGTCCTTTGGGTGGATGTTCTGTCTTAAAGTGTTTGTGGATTTGAAAAACTACAGAGGATTTTCAGACAACATGAAATCCCAGTCTATTTCAAACCCACAAACACTTTAACTTAACTTTAACTTTACCTTTACTTCATTACATTTGAAAGCAGAGAGATTGATTCAGTTGTTTCTGTTAGACCTCAAAACCTGCATGAAATACTTTTACTTTTACTAGTATTTTTTTTTTGTTCCAGTATCTGTCATTTTACTTAAGTAACAAAATCCACCACTGGTTTGAGATAGACAACTTTAGTCCCAACTAAAGAGGCAAATTGTAAATAATTCTACTGGAAGTCTAAGGTGTTTGAGGCCATATAAACAGGGTGAATAATGCATCAAAATTGAGCCTTAAGTTAATGATAGTAAGAGATGTTCCCTGTAAACTGCTGACGAATGACAAGTTAATGATTGGCACTTAGGTGGGCGGAGATGTGAAGAAAAAGGGTGGTAGAAGGGTAGATGTATGGATAGATGCATGTAGAGAGAGCACACTAAATGAGAGAGTAAACAGGAAGAGGGCTGGAGCACAGCTGCACCCATGGAACACCGTATAGATGAGTAATGTGCTGTTGTCAATACAGATTTTTGAAAAGTTGATCCATGGAAACATTCAAATAAGAATTCAAAAGTTACTAAATAGTGTCTTCTGGATGAATCATGGCTGTGTGCCTGTAAATGTAGAAACAGCATGTCAATCAGCTAAGTTAATTTGTTAAATATGCAATAAAATCCAAATGTCGTCAACTCTTATAATTTAATCTAACGTTATTTATTCTAATTTTGGATATGAGTTTGTTTTTCTTTTCCTGAGCAGTCTGTCCCTTCAAATCCAGAGGGGTCTCGAACCGCACAAAAGAGTGACAAATTACCGTCCAACCACAGTCGGTAATTTGTATCATATCATCAAAAATTCTTCTCAAAAATAATTCAGAACAAATATAGAATTTATTGAGTATGGTGCTTTACTTCTTTGCTCTTTCTTAGTTCTCTAAGTTTTTTTTTTCTTATATATTCATAAGTCGCCATGTTTGTTTTGACAAAAACCCACTTTGCATTTTTCTGATTGTTTAATCATTCCTGCCTGAAATCGGGGAGACAGGAAAGAATTTCAGACCCACACGTGTTTTGTCAATGCGTGTGGACTGAGGTTTTGGCAGGCCAGGTATCACAAATATTTGAGCAGTGTACAATTTCACAAGGTTAGATTAAGGCAGACTTCACTGTCCACTTTACACTGCTGACCCATCCTTCAGTGCCTCTGCTGGGGAAACCTGTCAGGAACACTGGGTAAGCGCAGCTGTCAGAAACACTGTTTCATATCTGAGAAGAATGTTTGGGGATGAGCAAATAGCTAGTGGATTAAATGTCATTCTGGTTGATAGGTAAAACTCTGTGAATAAAAGGACCAGTATGAACATGGATGGACCAGATGGATATACTGTATCGCTTATGCCCTGAGCAATAAGTCCACCATATCATTTATTTACTTGACTCTTGGAGCTGCGGCACTTAAGACAGGAGCAGTACATAGTATATAGGTCTGGTCCTTCTTATAATGGTCTCTGGGGAAGTAAATTACCCATCCCTGCTTTAATCAATTGTTTAATTAGCATAAAAGCATAATCCAGTAGCAGCCAGTCATTAGTGGCTTTTGTGTGAGTTTTAACAAGCCTTTGCTTTTAGGGTGGGCACATTATGGCTCAGCTCTATCTGATGGTGCAGTACCATGCAATGTTGACCCCTTTATAGAGCTATATAATTAAAAGAGGCATTTATGTGTCTGTTTGAAGCTTTATATTGTTGTTTACGCATTAACAACAAATCCATTGTTTAATCCATGTTTTGTTCAATTCATGTATTTGAGCCAAACCTGTGTTCTCTGGCAAGTTTATGAAGCCAAGAAAGTATATAACAATTATTTAAAGGTACAGTATGTAACTTTTTGGATAGTAGTTTCTGAATGACAACACCGCTAATCCTATTTGACAACCAAGTGTTAGAAGGTGAGGAAAAATCTGACATAAAAATGACAGACAACGTTGGAGAGATTTGTACAAAGAATGTAAGAAAAGAGGGAACCTGAAATTTGTCAATCTATGTCAGCGAATGTGAAGCAGAACACTGCATAGGGACTCAACCCTACATCAAATTCTTCTTGCAGTTCAACCTTCTAGTTGTTGTAGTATTCCTTCTATAGCAGGTGTATTCTAGGATCATATACAGACAAGATAACATATCGCTATTCCGCCGTTCACATGCTATTTTAGGACACACACACATACACATGTCTCACTATCAGGGAGTTGCATGCACGGAGCTCACCTTTTATGTACCCACAATACACCAGGATTCATATTTGGATGTCTGAAGATACAGTAAAGAAGAAATGACTAGGATGCTAATTTATCTGCGGTAATTGAACTACTCGATGAAATATTATTTGGCTGAATAAGATCAAGGCTAACCTTCTCCTATAGCATACTATAGCTGGAACTTTGTGTGAATTGTATTATGCTTTTGACCCAATAAAGCTCACTGTGGCAGAATTGCATCATTTTCACTTTAAATCTGTAAAAGAAAGAAAAGGGTAATTTTTCTTTTCTTCTTTTCTTCTTTCTTCTTCTCTAGACCACATTTATATAATCAATGCGTCTTAATTGTTAGTCCTCACAATGTTATTTGATCGAGCCATAAACTCACTCATTCATAAAGCAGTTTATCTGCAGATTTTGTGTTGAGCTCCTCTCTTTTTGCATGATTTATCAAGGTTAAAGTTAGACAATTTTGCTATAAGAAACCGTACATTAACCATATGTTTTATTTACCCATGTTTGAGTTTGAGTAACCCTGCACTATTAGCCTGTCTACAGACTTGTATACACTTGTTTAAATGCTGTTATTGTCACTTGTTATTGTTTTTGTTGTTTTTACTGTGGTGTCACCTGCCTAGGGACTACAGATGGAAATGAGCATTTTTGCTATAATCTGGCATATTTACACTGCAATGTTGTAGATGTTCATTAATATGCACTGTCCCTATTAAAATAAAATAAAAAAATATATATATATTAATGATATTATTATTATTATTATTATTATTATTATTATTATTATTATTATTATTAATAATAATAATAATAATAATAATAATAATAATAATAATAATAATAATAATAAAAAGAAATACATCTCCAAAGCTCTAAATGTTCTGGTCCACCTTGTGGTGTCATGAAGCAGTAGTTTTCAAGTTAACAACTACTTTTTATTTTTTAGTTCAATAGAGAATGGCAAATCCAGGGTTGAACTTTTCCAAATGATTATAGTGAAGGTGTATGGAGTGTAAAAACACAGTGAAGCACCTTCCTCTATTATCTCAAGGTGGAACAGAGTGTCTTTTGTTTGAGAGAAGAACACAGCATAAATATGCCGGGTTTGTGTCTAATGTCTAATTATAATATAGATCAGAAAATAACATAATATGGGACCTATAAACTTATAAAGATTTCTTTATAATTGCTAAAAATAACCAAATATATACCAATAAAAATGATACCTGGGAAATGTAAATCAAAAGATCATACAGTCATTATATGTACCACTGGTGAAGGTGATGGTTTAGTGTTTGAACTCTTTGAATGGAGACAAGCAGGTAGTGGACCCCCTACCTGGAATTTTGCATGTTAAGGTGGTGTAGGAGCCATTTCGTACATTCTGTGTTCTGGAATATTCTGTTTATAACAGCACTTCCTGTCCCACCTTCAGGTTCAGGAAATGCATTGTGATTGGTCCACCTTGATCTTTGTTCCTTGTTCTTTTACCTTTGATCTCACCTACTATAAAATACAGACGTGGGACCACACGGGCTCAGAGCGGACACAGACACCGAAGAAGGCACACCAGAAGACACCTGGGGCAAGCCCCTTGGTCCTCTATACTTCCCCTGTTCCTCTCAGCCCAAATGCCCGGTGGTGCTTATCCCCGTACCCACATCCCCCGATGTGTCCTCTGAGCGCTTTGCGAATGTATGTACCTTGTGGTGCATTTCCGTACCACAGGGTACATCTTTCTGAAGAGAGATGTACCCTGCACAAAGATGTACAAAGCACAAAGAAGTGCTTTGTGACTGTTATTGTGGTGGTGAAATATGTACTATTATGTGCCTGAAATGTGTATTACCGTGTACCTTGTAATATTAAAAGATAAAAAAAAAAAAAAAAGACAGAAGATACACCACACCAAGACACACACACACACACACACACAAGAAGAAAGGGACCACGCTACGTAGGTAGTGTGGATAGAAGCCGCGGTCTGGTGGCCAGGAGGTTACCTCGAGCCAAGAGTTGGCGGGGTATAAGGACGCCTCGGGCCACAGAAGCTACACAGTCTTTTGACCGTCACGTAAACGTCACATAACAACGTGGGACGTCACGTAACAAGGAGGTCACGTGAAACGTCACGTAGGGAAGTCAAGAACGACGTTAAGTAGCGCATGAGGACGTCATGAGGTCGTCATGTAACTCCGCGTAATTGTCACGTAAGAGTGTAACATCGGACGTCTCCCGGGTGACAGACGGGATATGCACCGCTACAAGGCACATACGGACAGCAAGGAAGGACGTCAAATAGCATCGTCAACAACGCAACATAGGGTGAGTCCTGTCGGGAGCCAAGTAGTACAAGGAAGCCCGGTCTCCCAGTGAGAGGCAGGACCACTATACGACACGCAAAGACGTCAAGAAGGACATCACAACACGCATAGGAAAACCACAAGCCTCAGAAATTCCCATCTCCCTCTTTATTCACCTTATTTGTATCCACTCTGTATGACCTTCACTTTAGTAAAGATACCGTAGAAAAGACAAACCTTTTGATTCAATACTCTTTATTTACATTACGTGACGCGTCGGAAAGAAACACCGAGGCCGAGGCTAGTGAGGCGGTTCACCGCACTCACAGGTGGTCCTTATTTATGAACTTTTAAAATCATTTGGTCTGACCTTCCCAAATGGCTCCTTTCGAGGAGAAATTTTAAGTTTTGCGAAAATACATTAATATTTATAGGTAGCTCAAACGCCCTGAAGTTTCTGTAACTGATGCAATTTCAGCGCTATTCGTCATGATCATTATTTGCTTCTATACCAAACATGGCCTATGTCAAGGAGGCTCATATTAGTCTATCCATGGGCGGCAGTAGTTCAGTTGGTACAAGTGTTCACTGCTCCGAAGGTTGGCTGATCGAATCCTGCTCTCGACATTAAAATACAATAAACAAAACCAAACAAAAAAAACATAATTGGTTGAGCGCTTTGAAGGTAGAAAAGCGCTATGTAAAAATGTGACCATTTACCATAACTGCCATCAAAACTAAATTCACAAGTCTGGTGTAATACAGTGTAAGCATGTGTCACTGGTGAATCAAGTCTTCTTTCAGACAAAGACAGGTGTTCAGTGGCCATGTTTACATGATGTTTTTTAATGTCTTTGCACAAAAACTAGCATTAATAAAATATCAGTCAAAATCATGTTTTCTTTCATAAGACAACAAATGCATCTGCCTGTTAAGTGAAAAGGATATTATGTTGCAAATTGTGTTATTTGCAGTACTTTAGCAGAAATGAGGGCCACAATGACAAAAATTTCAAGGTCTTTGAGCTACCCTTAAATATGCATGGATTTTTGTGAAACTTTGCAAACCCCATTTTTTATTAAATGTGAAATATCTAGGGGGTCAGAGATTTATTTATTTTTTTTTCCTTTTTTTTCTTGATTGGAAAAGGACCACCCTATTGCATGTTGTGCCTTTAGATTAGATTAGATTCAACTTTATTGTCATTACACATGTATAAATACAGGTAACGAAATGAGGTTTAGCATCTAATCAAAAGTGCAAGGAGCAGCAAGTGCAATATATACAGTATATACAATATATACAGTACAATATACAGTATGCGTGAAAAGTCCCTCAGTCGTCCAGGTAGAATCCATGATCAAAGGAGAAGTTAAATTTGACTCACACCACCCACTGCAGCACAAACTAGGTGTTATTCGGACATTACAACACAGGGCCCAAGTGGTTCCCACAAGCACAGAGGGTAAGGAGAAAGAAGAACAACATGTGCAGGAAGCCCTCTCTGTTTGTGGATATCCTAAATGGGCTGTCAACAAAACCAAGAGAGACAAGGGCAAGAAACAAGACAACAGAGAATCCGAACCCAGGAGGAAAGGGGTAACGATTCCGTACCTGGCCGGCGTTTCGGAAAAACTACAGAGGATTTTCAGACAATATGAAATCCCAGTTTATTTCAAACCCACAAACACTTTAAGACAAAAACTGGTCCACCCAAAGGACAGAACACCGAGCCACAAACAAAGCAATGTGGTCTACTCCATTCAGTGTAGTGAAGATTGCAGTGAGCGCTATATTGGGGAAACCAAGCAGCCACTTCACAAGAGGATGTACCAACACAGACTGGCGTGCCAGAGTGGACCGTCATCTGCCGTTCAACTTCACCTAGAGGCCGCGGGCCATTCATTTTAGGACAGTGAGGTTCAGATCTTAGCCAGGGAAAAGAACTGGTTTGAGAGGGGAGTTAAAGAGGCTATTTTTGTCAAAAAAGAGAATCCGTCGTTAAACAGAAATGGGGGAGTTAGACACAACTTGTCTCCCATCTATAATTCGATTCTCAAACAAAGAATCATTAGGACAGACAAGCCATTGCAGAGGGGTGGAGAGGGTCGTTGTCTTGAATAGGGAATTGGACGCCAGAGAAATTTGAAATACAAAGAGACAGATTAGCTGATGGTTCAGAGTTGTTTCAGTGTAGTGAGCGGGCTGATAGATATGCTAATACAAGACGCCAGAGGAATTCGTAAAACAAAAGAGAGTAGCGGGGATAGGTCAGAGCTTTGTTCAAGGAAGCTAGCTCCTCCCTTGCAGCTAGATATAAACAGGGTCGAACCAGCATGAGGGCCAGAGCTGACGAAGCCTCTCGGATGAGTGGCAAAACGTTTTCAACCAAACAAACTTTGTCCAGTTGACAAATTGAACTTCTCCTTTGAATATACAGTATGGTTGTAGAATTATGTGCAGATAAATCGGGCAATATGAACATGTGGGAGTACTTTGTTGTTAGTCTATGTAGGGGATATAAGCATTATAAATTATATAAACTAAACTAAATGTATTGTGTATTAAATTATATAAACTTTAAATGTATTGTGTAGTTTCATGGCACCTAAGATGATGAATTTTGAATACTACATCTACAGAATAATGTGTGTATACAAAAAAAGGAAACATAAGGTGTAACCAAGACCATCTGCATTTTCCTAAATTGTGCCCACAAACAGGTCCATCTGTGATACTGGAATAGTCCTCTATGTTTTAATGTATGGTGCTTATATAACAGTGTTTCCAGCCTTGTTGCCATTCTCAAACACTATATTTTGATTATTTACTCATACACATGAGGCTTCCCCTGTGCCTCTTGTCCTCCCCCTCATTCCCTCTATCTCACATGTATGCTAACTAATGATTAGGGATTTGTAGGCCTCACGGCAGTTTCGCTCACAAGCTGCTTTAACTAAGTGCGCTCACACCTGTCCGGACAGCAACGATAACAAGAGTGGCCAATCACCAACGCTCACTGTTGCTATGGTAATAAGGCAGTTTTGGAATGGCAGTTGGTGAGGAATTTATTGTGTGACATGAAAATTTGTGTCAGGTTTGAAATGAATGATCTTACTTTTCCACAATTTCTATCATGTTTCTTGCTGAGTTTCAAATGACATATCAGATTTCAGGCTTGTGTTATTTTATGCAAATGAAGAAAGGGTAAAATTAGAGTTGTTAAAGCTGCACTTAACATTTCAGAGGATGGTTTGCCACCAGCTTGTCATCATGGAGATCTTTTTGGTTTTTGTGGCATGATCCACAGAATAGCATAAATCTGGTCAAATTACAGGCCAGATCTGTGGAGCTCAAGCCCGCTCACAGTAAGAATAAATGTTATTCAGGGTATTTTAGGGCAATAAAAACAATGTTGCCTGCCTTGACAGCCCTACACATTGGAACATTCCAAACAAAACACTGACATCTCCATGAAGACAAGCAAAAGTTGAATTGTGCAAAATGTAGATTTTTAGAGTTCGGGGGTCTAGTCACCAACAGAAATGATCAGCACTGGTGGAATTCCTTTTGGGCATTGCTTAAATTAAAGCAAAAACAGAAATACTGGCACATTTTCACCCATCATCACATTTTAGAAAAAGCTCCCAATTACTAGCCTTCTAAAAAAATAAGTTTGTGTGTCTAAGAATGTCTTTCGCACTGGAAAAAAAAGAAAAAAGAAAAAAGCTTTCTGTTTACAGGCAGAATAACATTTCATTTTAGGTCTATGTGCATTATGATCACAATGAACGACAGATACATTATGGAATATTCAGCTGTCACTCTTTAGAACTAGAACTATCCATACTGCTTACACACTTTTGATAAGAACGCAGGCTTAAAGCTAATGAGCGGCTGCAGTGGATAAATAGGAAGAGGTGCTACGGGCCTGTCTGAGAACCCCCCACGCGCTGTTCTTTCATCAGTGTGCGGTGCGGAGGCGAATGTGGCGTGTGCTGCTCGCAATTCGTCTGATTCCTCTGACTTGTTCTTATTAAAACAGTCACACGTTTATTTATTCATTATCAAGCTCATATTTTATTAATGCCTTTGAGATTTTATTTATTTTTGCGGTGTTTTTTAGCGTTTGAACAGCCTAGTTTGATCAAAGAGCGACAGCAGTGAGAGAGAGCATGTCTGAGTGAGGCTGGATGAGATAAAAAATAAAATAAAAACAGAAATAATATACTTTTGTATGATGAGACATTTAATGCCATACTATGTAACATTCCAAGCAAAGCAATAACACAAGAAAATGTTAAAAAGCGCACCTTTAACTCTAAGTCCAACACATATTCATTACAAAACAACAAAAAGAAACTGTTAAAAATCACAAACAGTAAAAAATCTAAGGCCTGGTCATTTTTGATAGTCCTTTCTCATATTTCTACTTCTTAATATTCCTCCTCTGGTCTGCCTCTAGTCAAATGTACAAATTCTACCTTAGTTCAAATCCCCAGAGAGATCGAAGGAAATGTAAAAGAAGATAAACAGATTTGGGATTGAACATCTATTGTCTCAGAACTAAAACTCAAACTAGGACAGTAAACAACACCTTATTTTCTGTCATTGCTTCAAATGAATACCTCATGGAGTAATCTCTCAAGAACCAAAAGAAATTATTTTACTTTTTCATTGTTTATTTTTTCCCCCAACTGACTTTAATCCCTCATAAATTTGATCAGAATCTGTTGAGTGCTAATTCTTTGGAACAAATAATCATTGTTATTAATGTCCTTATTATAAAGAAGCAAAGGAGCTGCACTGCCCAGGTATACTGAAGTGACTTCTTAGTATTGATCCCAGCTCCCTATAGGCACAGTCATAGATAAACCACATATTGCAGCCTTCTCGAGGAAAGGAAACTGCCACAAGAGCAAAGGGCTGTGTGGATGCAGGGGAAATTCAAACCTCATGATATGTGTAAAAGTTGATTTTAGCTGATTGATTAAATTTGTTTGTAATTTTGGGAAAAATAAAATATCAACATGGAACTATTGTATGTAAATACAGCTTTCGTTATCTTACAGAGAAACAAAAAATAGCTCTCATCAATTTCAAGAAGTTTTAGTTCATCTCTTCACATAATGTAACCAAAGTATATATATTTAAAATGTGTTCTTCACCCTCCACGGTGGTTGGTCTCTCTCACCCTCATCCAGCTCGGGTCCTCTACCAGAGGCCTGGGAGCTTGAGAGTTCTGCGCAGTATCTTTGCTGTTCCTAGTACTGCATTTTTGTGGACTGAGATGTCTGATGTTTTTCCTGGGATCTGCTGTAACCATTCCTCCAGTTTGGGGGTTACAGCCCCGAATGCTCCGATCACCACGGGCACCACTGATGCCTTCTCCAGCTCTTCCTTGAGCCCCTGGTATTTCTCTAGTTTCTCGTGTTCCTTTTTCCTGATGTTACCATCACTTGGTATTGCAATGTCCACCACCACGGCTTTGTTCTGTTGCTTATCCAACACCACTACATCTGGTTGGTTCGCCATCACCATTCTGTCAGTCTGAGATAACAATTGTACATGTAATAAAATATTTTGTTTAGTGTATGTTTTACTGGTGTATTTTATGGAGACAGTGTAGTAGTAGGACCAGTCCTCCCAGTTAGGATTAAGCCAGTACAGCCACATCCTGTTACACTGAAGTCTGTGCTCAGGAGATTACCATGGAGCATCCCATTCACTCTAAAATGGAGTAGCCCCTGGTCCTGTAAAATCTTTCATTTTCAACTCCTGCACAACTCTCTTCTTGCCTTTTCAGTATTTAAAATGCATTATGTGTCAAGTAAAATAAAAAAAATCTGTTAAAATGCTATGTTTTTAAAAGCTTTATTCTCTGGGCTATTTCTTCCAAGGTCAACTGGTTTTGTTATATTGTTTGCTTTATATAGATAAGGAGAATTTTATTTATTTATATTTGTTGAGAATGTGCGATAAATAGAGCCCAGGAAATTATCTCTACCAATTTCTTACAAGGTTGAAGCAATTATTATTAGTTAGCCTAATAATAGCCTATTTTGTTGGCCAATGAAGAATCAGTTGTTCATTTTGGTGCACAATGTAGCTTTTTTTCCTAGTGGTGAGTCCGTGATGAGCTTGCCTCTGCGGAGATGTTATGTTACCAAGTTACAGGTCAGATCTATTGAGAGAATATGCCATATTATGGTATGTTTAATTAGCACCAAAACATCTGTGTTGAAGAAATACAACATTGATGAAGTTTAATGCTAAACTAACATTTCAGAATGATATTTCCATGGAGACAAGAAGTTAGAAAACTCCCGAACAGAAAACGCTACATAGAGCATCACATAGTTGGATGAAATCATTAGCTAAACCAGGGCTCTCAAATCTCACGCATTGAGAGTGTGACACACGCAATTCGACGCTCACACGCCACACATGGCATTTCTCACGCTGATTTTTTTTTTTTTTGTGCCCAGAAAATCGGTCTGTGTGGCTCAGTTTATGCAGGCACCGCGCGCTTTCCGCGAACCCCCCCCTCCCTCCTCGCACCGCTCTAAGCGCGCACTGCACTGTCAGTAGGGTGACTACCGGCATGAAACAGGAAAGGAGGAAACTTGTGTCCAAAAAGGAGGACAAAGGCCCTAAAGTGAAGACACCTTGTTTTTTGTTTTGTTTTTTTTCCCTTGGGGTGGGGGGGCTGTTGTAATGCTGGATATTACAACATGGATATAGCCATGTCCAACGTTTACTGTAAATCACGGATGAAAGAGCTTTTAGTGGATCTCTGCTTTTTATTCAGCCGCGGGGTCATTTTTTAAATATATATCTGCAGGGGGGGGCGCATTTGGGATGTCGCGCACAGGGATCCAAGGAGCGAGTTAGTGTGTTTGCTCAGACACATTAAAAATTAGGGGGAACATTGGCCATGTCCCAATTCCAAGTATTACTAGTCGCAATAGTATAATATTTTTGTCTTTAGGGAACAAGGAGCAGACCACCCGGCTCACTGAGCTGAGGCGGGATCTGTTCCATTTCGCAGACGCCCATGAGGTCCACGGACTGCACTCAGGGCTCAGCGAGTATGCACCGCCTCGACTGCAGACTGAAACCACACTCCGAACCGTGCATTCGCTGAATTGGGAAACGGCGAACATCGCAGAGTAGCAAGTGTAAATAATGGGTGGGGATTTATGACGATTTATGCAGCGGTGGCCGACGAGGGTCCGAAAGGAGGACAAAATGTAAAAAAGGAGGACACGTGACAGACGGCCGGACAGACAGCTCTAACGGACGAAATCCGGACGAATGGTCACCCTAACTGTCAGTGAATGACAAAACTGAGAACCATCAGGTAATAACTTCATTTATATAACTCTCATTAGTTGCTTTGTAGTTTAAGTTTGCTCTTTAGACAAACATTTACACAGGGCTCAGACGGCATTCCTCACGCAATTCAAGTCCCCCCCGCTCTTCGGAGCGCACGACCCCGCTCAAAACTAAGAGGTAGATAAGAGGTAGAGAGGTCCCACAAAACACTGTACTTCGTAAGCCCACAACTTAAATGCTAGTATGTGTCCAGAGCAGTTCTTAAAGACTTCTCTTAGGCACTGTAGTCTTGCAACATGCGTATAATTAGAATTACCACTTGCAGCCATAAGCCTTCATTAAATTGGTCTGTTGCCTTGCTCTCCAGCGGGGCCCTTAACCCTGAAATGTTCTGGTACACAACTATCCGCATGTAAGACCGTTTAAGTACATGCTGGATCAAAACCCTGGCATGCTGCTTTCATTATTCCACTTCCTCCACTTGTTTCATCTCCTGCTGCGCTCCGAGCAGGTGTGGAAATGTGGTACATCACAAAAAAAATTAAAATTGAGGAACAAAAAAGAACTTATATTCAAGGCAGCATGTTCCTGTCACTTTACAACCCTCTCAGCGGTTTCTCATCGAAGTCTAATTTAACTCATGATTCTTTCCTCTCTCCACACCTCAGCTTTCCTTCCCTTCGTCGTTTTTTGCTCACCATCCTGGCCCCTATCTGCTGCTTCAACATGAAAGGCTACCTGTGTGCTGATAGCCAGGGGAGAAGGAGGGCATAGAGTTAATTAACCTGCTATCTTGGAGTGAGTCTTAATAGGAAGTGGAACTGTTATTAAGAATATACTGTTGCCTCGCTTGGTGTTGGCAGAAATATAGCCCTGGACTGAGCACACAGGCAGGAACAATATGTGGTGGCTGCATGTGCTCTATCCTTGTGCTACGCAGATATGGAAATAAGTGTTTGCACCCCAATACAAACACAGGGAGAGGTGGCAGGTGTAATTTCACGCATTAGACGGACTAGAAAAAACCTCTTGCTGGACCCCCCGCCCTCTCCACACATGTTCCCACTCGCACCAACATCGCTCCTGGCTAGCTCGCCAACTCCCACCACTCAAACCCTTTGATGATAACTTTTTCTTATTACCCTAACAATGGTGACACGAAATGCAAGTTTAATTCACAAGACGAGACAGGGAGGAGGAACAGGACCTAGCGGGTTTGTGCAGAGGAAGCCGAAGAAAGGTTCAAATAAAAATCGCAAGGTAAAGCTTTTTCTTATAACTGAAAATGCTCCTGACTGCCATTTGTTCCCATTTTTACTTCCATCAACACTAAAATTGGCGAAGTGCTGACTTGGGCTCTTTGCACACAGAGATACTTATAACACACACTTAAGGAAAAAATGCAGCTTTGAGCCTATGCGGTGGAGTGGCACACACAGAGCATCCACACTCAAGGACCTGCCTTCCCACTCCCCCTGCGCTTCCCTCTGTTCCCCTTGTGTGGCACCGCATTACTGGGCTCTCCATGCAGCAGTCTCCCGCTGACAGGTCTCTCACAGACAGGGAGGAAACGTGGCCCTTTGAAGTGGAAGTGGGGCCCATGGATGTGTCTGGTGGATGATTAGTGTGATGCACAGAAAGAAAGGACTCCACAAGCTGGTTAAGGAACAAAACCTGGGTAAGAAAAGGAAATGAAGTACCAAAATAACTAAGCTACCCAAAATAGTTATAAAGTCCAGGTTTCGGCCACTATATGCAGCAGTAGTCTGAGCTGTAATGATGTTATTTCAGTAGTTCAAGATTTTATATGTCCTCTCTCCTCATTACAGTGTTAAATTTTCCATTTGAAGATACACAGGTGGAGAAGTTTTACCATTTTAAGAAATGACAATTCAAAACTGTATGTACCAAATTATTACATATTTTCAAGTGAGGAACTTATTAATATGGCTCTTAAAGTTCAAATCATATTATTGGAAACATTTAGACTTAGACAAACAAGACAAACTTTATTGATCCACAAGGGAAATTGTTTTGGGTACAGTAGCTCACTCATCAATTATAATATACAAATTCAAATATATATATATATAAGGTTGGCGGTTCCAATCTCGCTCTTGACATAAGAAACATCAGTGGTTGGAGGTATGATTCCAACTCCCACAGATGAATGCTGCTGTTGTGCCCTTGGGCAAGACACTTAACCCACCTCGCCTAGTCTGGTTAACACCTGACCATATCACAAGTGAGATATGGGTCTGGAAACTCGCTTCGAAAAATCCCGTAGCGGAGGTGTGGTTAGCGATTGCCAACAGCCGTTTATTGGGCGTTATGAATGTCTATCATTGAGCGTATACGTAAGTCCATAGCCAATCATGTCAGTTGTCAGTTCAAACTACAAGCTTCCGTTTGTCATGTAGTACGCGTCACCGTCTTGCCACCCCTCCCCCGCTCTCTGATTGGGGCCCTAAATCTGGGACTCTCGCTTGGACGAGTTTCCAGGCCGCCTTCCAGTTCGAAACGAACGGAAGCGGCCTGGGAATTCCCAGGCTACACCTCGCCCCCAGTGTCTGTGTACACTAGTGTGTGAATGTGTGTGTGAATGGGTGAGTCATTCCTTGTAAAGCGCTTTGGGTTCCTTGAAGGTGGAAAAGCACTATATAAAGATGTGACCATTTAATAGTATAAGTATAAAATACAATATCAAATAAGATATCCACTCACAGCTGTATACAGTTGTAGGGAGTATTATCTGTTACAAAAGGGTGAGTTGTTGTACAGTTGTATGGAGTATAGTATGAATGTAGTCCTGTATCTCTCACTGTTTGAGTGGAGCTGTAGGAGCCTGTTGGAGAATGAGCTCCTCTGTCCCTCTATGGTCTGGTGCAGTGGGTGAACAGGAGTGTCCATGATGCAGAGCAGTTTGTCCTGTCCCTCACTGTGACAAATGTCCCCAGCTCACAGCCGATCACATGACCAGCCTTTTTTTTTAAATGAAGATATGATCTAAATCAACATAGTAAGTGTTAAGGAAGGCCCTCACACACAAAAGTCATAATAAATATGTGCTCTGCAAGATTGAAATTGAAAATTAAGAAATATATTTAATCAAATGCAAAGGATCTTAAACCATGCTACAGTGATCTCGTCCCTGTATCGCAGTGATCTTCTGCCTGTATATACCGCCGCTCATGCTTGGATGTGTTGGATTATGTAATGTTAATTACAATGATAATTGGTGTTTATAGATTTCACACATCAACAATCACTCAACTTTGTAATAAATTACTACAAAATGCTTGTAACAATTGCTAACTGTAGGGGTTATAAATTTCCACAGAGATCACATAATAATGTGGAGAGAAATGCAATAAAAGCCAAATCAAACATAAAACTTCCTAAATTGATTTCAGTAAGTCCTGATGAACCTGACCTGATTTTAATCAAATCATTTAGTCTTGTCTGTGTAAACAAAGACCTTTCATGTAGACTTTGTGTGGCTCACCCTTTTTTTGAGTGCTTGGATTATTTGGTGTGTTTATAGAACTTTAGCTTCACTACTTGTCAGAAGCAGTGGGCAACAACATTGTTGTACCCAGTTCTTGATCCAGGAGCATTGACCTGTTTGCATGCTCCTCAATGATCAAGGAAACCAGAGAACATGAGGAAACTCACCCAGACAAAAAGAGAGAGTCTTAAAGTCAACCCTCACATCTTAGGGTGCTGTCTGACGGAGTTGTCCATCAAAACAGGATCATAAATACTCTCCAAATAAAGTCAGTGAAAGTGTTGAGACAATCCCAGTGGAACAGAGATGACTGCTGATATGATATGTGATATTTAACACTCTGCGTGATCATTGTGAGCTAAATGCTGCCTAGGGAAGAGGAGGTGAGTGATGTACAATAAAAAGGAAATGGCACAAAGGGGGTAGAAGAGCCGGCAATTGATTGACATTGTGTCTGCTCTGTATTTCAGCTGGTGAACGCTGGAATCAATGGTCTCGCCTGGCTGACCGCAGTGAAAACCCCTCTTCTCTGTGCCCCTTCCTCTCCGCCCTCCCACTGTCCAGCTACTGTCATTATTTCAACTGGATTTTTGTAAGTGCTCAAATATACTTTCACACCTGACTCTCCCCTTACTTTCTCATTAACTTCAATTATGGTTCACCCATTTTTGCTTCATGGTCACAGAAAACACACAAAGTAAGTTATGGGCAGAAATGAAGAAAGCCATATTCCATTACACAAAACTGGCCCGAGCTGTCAAAATGCTGATTCCTCTTAAAATGCACTTCTATTTTGAGAATGTGGTTTATTGATATAAGTCAGAAAAGTTAAAAAGATTAGTACTGCAAAATCTCAAAGTTGGCTCCCACACTTTGAATGCTTAATAATATAAGTAATTGCATATTACTAGACCATATGCATATAGTAAACACAGGAAAGGTAAAGGCGCTCAGTGAGGAGAGAGCTACAGTAGGTAAACTGTTAGTATGGTGCAAGTGGAATGTCCCCTCCGCGGCCATCTCACCCTTGGCCTTTGTAATGAGCCGCTGAGTGTCTAAACGTCATTGTGCTAACGAGTTATAGCCCCGCTGACACCAAATGGCAGTCAATGGACAGATAGATGGCCTTCTGGGAATGGATGAAGTCAATGGGCAGTGAGAGAGGGAGCCCCATATTGCATTAATGGGACCAATACAATATAGTAAATGGTATTTAGCAGACACTTTAATCCAAAACGACTTCATGCACCACCCTGAGTGCTTTTATTTTTAGAATGGGTGGCCACAGTCTAAATCAAGAGGCCTTTAATGCCTCTGGAGTACTTAAAGGTATCAGTGCCAAGGTTCTTAGTAAATAATGGCCTTCAGTGCTTTCAGAGAATATAAACACAATCTTTTTAACACATGTACAATAGTAAACATTTCTTGCATACCATCAGGCTACCATCCGTAATTAGACTGGCCGACCCAGCTCTGTTGTATTTTCACATGTTACCAGTAGATGCTTTCGACACTACTGCAGTCTGTTAGTGTGCCAGCTTTGGCTTGGCAGAAGAAGACCACAGAGCACAGGTGATCTTGAATGAAGGGGGTGTGGGGTGCAGGTTTCACAGCTGCCATCTTATAGTGAAAAAGACTGAATAAACGTACATATGGTAGCTTTAAAGTATGATTTGGGCTTTTAGAAATAATTGATACACTATATTGCCAAAAGTATTCACTCACCCATCCAAATAATCAAAACTAAGAGTTCCAATCACTTCCATGGCCACAGGTGTATAAAATCAGGCACCTCGGCCTACAGACTGTCTACAAACATTTGTGAAAGAACGGGTCGTTCTCAGGAGCTCAGTGAATTCCAGCGTGGTACTGTGACAGGATGCCACCTGTGCAACAAGTCCAGTCATGAAATTTCCTCACTCATAAATATTCCACAGTCAACTGTCAGTGGTATTATAACAAAGTGGAAACGAATGAAACTCAGCCACAAAGTGGTAGGCCACGTAAACTGAGGAGGCGGTTTCAGCGGATGCTGAGGCGCATAGTGTGCAGAGGTTGCCAACTTTCTGCAGATTCAATCGCTACAGACCTCAAAACTTCATGTGGCCTTCAGATTAGCTCAAGAACAGTGTATAGAGAGCTTCATGGAATGGGTTTCCATAGCCAAGCAGCTGCAACCAAGCCATACATCACCAAGTGCAATGCAAAGCGTTGGATGGAGTGGTGTAAAGAACGACTCTACTGGACTCTAGAGCAGTGGAGACGCATTCTCTGGAGTGACAACTCACCCTTCTCCATCTGGTAATGTAATGGACGAGTCTGGGTTTGGCGGTTGCCAGGAGAATGGTACTTGTCTGACATTGTGCCAAGTGTAAAGTTTGGTGGAGGGGTGATTATGGTGTGGGGTTGTTTTTCGGGAGCTGGACTTGTCTCCTTAGTTCCAGTGAAAGAAACTCTGAATGTTGCAGCAAACCAGCAAGAGATTTTGGACAGTTCCATGCTCCCAACTTAAACCTTGTGGACAGGCTTCCCAGAAGAGTTGAAGCTGTTGTAGCTGCAAAGGGTGGACCGACGTCATATTAAACCCTATGGATTAAGAATGGGATGTCACTTAAATTCATATGCGAATACTTTTGGCAGTATTGTGTAACTTAATAACTTGATTTAATTGCAGGAAATTGGATGTTAATTTGTGGAAAAGTGCAAATGCACTTTGGAGATGTTTAGTTTAAATCAATCAATCAATCAAACAATATTTATAAAGCGCTTTTCATACAAAAATGTAACACAAAGCACAAATATTTCATTCCAAATAAACAAGGGCAAGACACTTTCATTTAAAATAAATCTGAAAACAACACCTACAAAACATGGTCATAGTAAATTGTGCTTACATTGTGTGACTTTTAGCATGGAGAAGTGCAGGAAGGAAAACATAACTTCAGGTATGTTTTTTTCTGGGAACAAATGCTACAACATAGTTAATATCTCAAAATGTATCTTACAGGGTAAAATAAGATATACACTACATCCAAAAATAGTCTGGCATTAGGTACCATAACACCCTCAAAAGCCACTTGCGTCACTTTCTAACCCCTACAAAGTCTCTGTACATGGATCAGTTGTTAATAGAGAATTATATTTCTACAGATTTTTAAAAAAGTTATATTTTAATTGTTGGTGACACATTTTAATTAGATGATTGTTAGATGTTGGGGCAAATTCCTTATTTTGTAAAATCATACATTTTAGGTGGATAAGAATGCCACACAACTGCATGGACTTTTATGCCAATTGGACCCAGCTGACCTCATTTACTTTGTATAGGCCAAACTTTTCTATGGCTCCAGTGGGACAAAAGAATTAAGGCCTGTGGGATTTCAAGGCAATTGCAGAGAAGGGAGAAATCAATGGAAAAGCGGCATCAATGGCCTTTTGCTGGGTCATAAAGCTAGAGTCACATTGTTGGTAAATTGAGCTATGGTCCAGGAGCATGAATGAAGTGTATAGTGAGGGTAAGCAAGTGGCCTCTGGTCAGTAATATTATCAGTTCTGGTGTAATATTTTCAATTATACTGAGCAAGATAGTAGATATATAGAGATTGTTAATATAGACAGGACAGGACACACAGATTATAGTTCCATGTATAATGAGGGCTGAGATAGCTCAGTTGGTAGGGTGTTCAGCTACTGAAAGTTGCAGTTTCGAATCCTGCTCTCGACCTAAACATAATTAGTTGACAGCTTAGCTCCACTGACACACAGGTTGGTGGTGAGATTCCGGCTTCCACAGATGAATGTTGTCATTGTGTCCTTGGGCACTTAACCTTCCTCATCCCCAGTATCGTGTGTGTGTGTATATATATACAGGGGGTCCTCGGGTTACGACGGTCTCGGGTTACGACGTTTCGTGGTTACGAACGCGCCCCCATTAAAAAAAAATATGTATATATTACGTGTCATTCCGTCTTACGCGGTTTAGCGTGGTAAGAGATGTAAACAAACACGAACGGCGCGCGGCGCACGGCGCAAGAATATGCTCTGTTGTGGTTGTAGGGAGAAGAAGACAGCCTCGTGTGCGTGCCCAATGTGGGCGGAAGTACCTGATGTGGGCTCTGATCTGCTCCTATGAAAGCAGCAGTGATAACCAAGCAGCGTAGTGGTCTAATTATTGAGATGGAAAGGTTATTGGTGCTTTGGTTGGAAGATCAAAGGCAAAATCCGGTTTACGACGAAATTCGGGTTACGACGCGTCTTAAGAACGGATCTACGTCGTAACCCGAGGACTCCCTGTATATATATATATATATATATATATATATATATATATATATATATATATATATATATATATATATATATATATATATATATATTACTTTGACTGAAAAATGTAATAATTTAACCACCAAATGTGAGTTACAATGTGATTCCAATTTCCATACAATACATTTTACAATCTTTATTTTCAGATCGCCTCCTAGTTGTCCTTCCCCTCTGTCCTCTACATGATCTGGTCCACTTCGTGCCAACTTCTGCCTATACGTGAGATTGTTAGTGGGCTTTAGAGCCAAGAGAGGATCTCTGAGAATCAGAGGTGTCAGGATGTGCACGATCTTTTCAGTGGCACAATACACAGAGGACAGTGTGCAGCCATGCCAAAATCAATGCCACTTCAATTCATCACCTCCTTCTGTCCGATGGGCTTTGCTCAGGCCCAGCTCGGCCATGTCGTCTGGTCTGATGTCTGCTTATCTGAAGGACTGCAAGTCTTTCACAGTCAGTGTTTGTGATAGTCTACCAAAGCCTATGACATGATTTTGTAGTAGATATCGGCCTTGGTCCACATTTCCATGACTTGTAAAAACATTTTGTTCTCTAAAGATGGGTTTAGTATTTTATCTGTATTGTGCAGTATTTTGGAATCTATTTTGTTTATGAAATGTGCTATATAAATAAAGTGGATTGGATTTGAGATCGTCAAATGACAAATTATCTCTTTTACTTTCTTATACTTTTTTATTTTTTTATTTTATTTTATTTATTTTTTTTAGCAGGGACAGTGTACATTAATCAACAATACTGTAAATTAGCCAGAGAGGCTATTTTTTCCCCATTTTTTCTATCTCCTCCCTGGACAGATGGTAAAAACAACAAGACAATAAGAATTATACAAAAAAGTGCAATTGTACATAACAGTTCAACTAAAAGCCAGTGAGAATACAAACGGACACAAACAACCATAACCACAATGTACACAATGAGAAATAACACACACACTAGAGCACACAGACAGAAGACATGATGCTCGGGTATGGAAGTCGGCACACTAATTATTGCCAGTTTGATGAGTTATTAGCGAGTTCTTAAGATGTTTTTTGAATAGATTGTATGATGTTAGGTCTCTAATGCTGCCAGGGACCACTCCTGAGAGGCTGTGATGAAAAAGACACTTTGGCTGAATGCAGTTTTCCTCAGGGGAACGATGCAGTCGCCACGGGCTGCCCCTCAAGTGAGTTGCTGTGGTTCTGATCCTGATAAACTGAGGCAGTGGAGGAGATGACTGGCCTTGGATGATTTTGTAAATGAGACAGGGGTTTGAATATTTGATGAGGTTTTCCCAGCTTAGCAGGTCGTGCTTTTGTAGTATTGCATTGGTGATATCTCATGGACTTTTTGTCCAGTATTTTTATTGTCTGTTTTTATTGTGGTTCTGTGGGCTTTAGAGTGGTTTTGTTTGCCTGAGACCAAGCTGTTAAACAGTAAGTGATGTGTAATAGGACCACTGAAAGCATGAACATTTTTGCAGCCTGCAGCGAAAGGTGGGATCTGATGTAACAGAAGTTTGACATGTTAAATCTTACACGAGTGAATACTTTTTTTATTTGAGACTTGAATGTGAGTTTTAAGCCTATTTTTATACCGAAGTATTTGATTTCTGACACAGTTTGGGCTGAAAGGCGCGGTGCCTGCATTAACTAGCCGATTTTCTGGGCACAGTAGCTCTGTCGAATTGCGTGTGTCACACTCTCAAAGCGTGAGACTTGAGAGCCCTGTATAAATGACTGTGTCGTCTGCATACATTTGAATATGGACTTGGGGACAAACTCAAGGGAGGTCATCTATGTAGAGCGAAAAGAGCAATGAAAAAATACTGAAGGCATCTGCTACTTTCTTTGGGTCAGCTGTAAGTTAATCATTGACTAATTTCTAAAAGCTTTTTTTGTTTTTGAGTCATGTCCTACAAAGTTATTATGCCCATTGTAATCGTGCAATGGGCATAACACTTTTGGGGTCAGAGTTTCCCTATGTATAATGATAAATCCCTGCAGATGTGCATGATAAAGCTGTAAAAATGTGTGTTACATTGTAATCTATGGTGAACTATCTAGCCTGCAGGTCCCCAACCTTTTTTTTTTATAGGAGCCAGCAATAAGCATGACATTATTTCAAGGAACAGTAGGCGCACAACAAGTAATAATAGCACAAATGTGAAAATTTAAAAAAAGTATACCACCATATCTGAACTGAGCGCCTGAGAGAGTTGCAGCAGGTCACAGTAGCTCCTGAAAATTTCACAAAGCCTTCACCTTTAAAAGTTATTATTGTATGCACTTTAATATTTTCTTTTCTCTTTATTTTACTTTATCTGTTCTAAGTCTAAGAAATAAAAATCCTTTTAAAGATATATATTATTTTCCTGTATTTTCCTGTGGCCTAATACCACCTGGTTTTGGTTCCCAGAGCGATGGTTGGGAACCCCTTTATAGGGTGAATTTCTTCCCACTTACTCACAATTTGGAATCTAAAATGTTTTGTGACAATTGCTCACAAGAATATAACTTTGCTAACTTACATACATTTGAAAACAATTTAGTGCATCATCATTTCTCAGAGGCCATACACCACCACACACAGACTCACACATTCACACACACAGAGACACACACTCTGGGATTAACGGCAACAAAAGAGCCTTTTGGTACAGAGACTGTTATCATCTGACGCATTAATTTGGCTCTATGGCGCGCTGCCACATCCCTCATATCACAAGGCAATCTATAAGAGAAAAAGGGAGCATAGCCTGGACAAAGAAACCCGTATTTCCTGTACAACTAAAGAGAATTTAAGGTGGTACTTTTATAGGCACTCTACATTAAACAATACAGTAAATTCAATGAGAGACACGGACAAAAAAAGTGGCAGATGAGATTAAAGGCGTGGCTTTGTGGTTTCATCTAGGCTAGCGTGGCAAAGATTCAACAGAATAGATATGAGGTATTTAGCAGTTCAAAGACGGTAGGTAGCTAACGACATAAGGACCTTGAAACTAGGCACAGATGCAGGTAAAACTTCTTAATTAGACTCTTGGGTGAAACTCGCTGTTCCATCAAATAGCTGTAATTACTGTAGAATTAGATAAAAACAAATTGCGAGGAAATGTAATGTGGACGTTAACAAAAGGATCTCATTCTGATTCTATTACCACCTTCTTGAAAAATGTATCAGCATGTTTCGCAAAGACTTCATCCAAATGCGTAGTTTGTACTTTTGAATTCATGCCATTGCTTTAAGTAGGTATTTGTATTCATTTTACATTTGAGCACATAGCATAGTTTGACTCATTAAAAAGTAATTTCAAAACTTCCATAAAGTCACCTTAAAACATCAGAGAAGAAAGCAGCTGTATTAACATCACATTCAAAATATACCATTGTTACACTTGCTTTAAATGGCAAAGTGAAAGTGTGCACTGTGTAAATTTTGTTTCTCTGAATTTTTGTTGAAGTTAATTGTGACGGAGCACCCATAGTAGCCCTCTCATCCCCTGACCGGCGTGTCTTTGTCTGGCTTAACCAGCAAAAACCCTGCAGAACCGCTTATGTCTTCCACGGTCCTGTACCCCAACAAACTGTTTTCCCTGCTGCCTGGACTCTGTTTTCCCCGCTGCGTTCAAGGGACCATACTCGGCACCTACATGCCCATATGCTCCTTGCTTCCCGCTGTCTCCACACCTCTCTCTGGTTCATGGGCCAAACCAGAGCACTTTCTGGTCATGCCATAAATAGGGCTCGGTAGTGTGCTAAAGCAGTGTTTCCCAACCTTTTTTGTCTTGTGTACCCCCTGAGCCTTTTTGTCATACCTCGAGTACCCCCTCACTCATACGTGTTGATGATTCTCCAAAAGTAGAACGTGACACGTGAACGTGAACGGATTATTAAATGAAAATCATTTTATTTCATCTCCTTAATTTGAAATTTTAATTCTCAGGCATTTTCTCTCTTTTCTTTAACTCAAATTTACTCAAATTAGAATTTAAAAATTCAAAAAAATCTCCCCCTCCGCCTGGCAGCGACACTGCCGAGTACCCCCTGCAATGTGCTCGCGTACCCCTTGGGGTACTTGTACCCCTGGTTGGGAAACACTGTGCTAAAGGACGTCACGTGACCATGGACTCGACCACTGTTGATCATTTGTGTGTTTATTCTGTTTTCTTAAGTTCATCAATTAATAAAGTATATCCATATGGGGTGTTATTTAAGTATTTTTATTATTATTTAAGTATTTTTATTATTAAATCTTAAAAACCTTATTTTACATTAACTGTTTAGCCCGGGGGAGGGGCTAAGGGGTATTTAAGTGGGAGCTCTGCTCATTCTGGTGGTTGTCCTCGGCCTGGCTGTGTGGGTACTGGGCCATCATTTTCCCCATTTAGTCTGTACGAACCCATGACACTAATGAACACACTATAGTATATTATTAAATTATAGTTTTTACATTTCATAATTAAGCAAATTGCAACCCTGTGCACACATTTCTATTCTGAACTCAATTTTTTAACGCCCACAATTCAGATTTTTACTTTTTTGTTATTAAAGCAGTTTTAGATGGAAATTACATTGACAAATGAAAACAGGAGAAATTCAATTTGTCAACTGGACAAAGTTTATTTGGTCAAAAACGTTTCGCCGCTCATCCGAGAGGCTTCGTCATTTCTGGTTAGAGTGCTGGTTAGACACTGCTTATATCTCGCCGCAGGGAGGAGCTAACTATACTGCAATTCTTCCGAAACTATCTCTCCTATTTGTTTCTGTCTTTTGTTTCTCTGGCGTCTAGCTTAACGATCCCTATTCATCCCTACACGCCTGCTTTTTCCCACCTCTGCTAGACGCCAGAGAAACAAAAGACCGAAACCAATGAGATAGTTCCGGAAAGTAGTTAGCTAGGTAGCTCCTCCCTACAGCAAGATATAAGCAAGTGTCTTACCAGTATTCTTATTAGAGCTGACGAAGCCTCTCGGATGAGCGGCGAAACGTTTTCAACCAAACAAACTTGGTCCAGTTGACAAATTGAACTTCTCCTGCTATCATGGATTCTACCTGGACGACTGAGGGACTTTTCACGCTGTTTTGATTTAGGTTTAAGAATGGAATTATAGATGGGAGACAAATTATGTCTGACTCCACAATTTCCGTTTAAAGAAGGATTCTCTTTTTTGACAAAAATAGCCTCTTTAACCCCCCTCTCAAACCAGTTCTTTTCCCTGGCTAAGATCTGAACCTCACTGTCCTCAAAAGAATGGCCCGTGGCTTCTAGGTGGAGATGTACGGCAGATGACGGTCCACTCTGGCACGCCCGTCTGTGTTGGTACATCCTCTTGTGAAGTGGCTGTTTTGTTTCTCCAATGTAGCGCTCACTGCAGTCTTCACTACACTGAATGGAGTAGACCACATTGAAGCCTCTCGGATGAGCGGCGAAACGTTTTCGACCAAATAAACTTTGTCCAGTTGACAAATTTAATTTCTCCTGTTATCATGGATTCTACCTGGACGACTGAGGGATTCTTCATACATTGACAAATGTTTTTGGTAGTGTAGGGGAAATACAGGCCTAAGTGTTCTAAGCAGAAAGACAATGTTTTTTTCTCACAAGTTTAACACACAAATCTTGCATATTTAGGTTCTTCTCTCAAACAGAAAACACTCTGTTACACCCTGTGATGTCATATGGTAATACAGAAGGTGCCACACACCTTCACTAGAATGATTTGGATAATTTTAGTCCCTGTCTATCTCTACTAAAATCTAGCTGTTAACTTGAAAACCACCAGTAAGTGACATCACAAGCTAAAACAGAACATTTTGAGCTTTGGAGATGAAGACAAATAATGCAGGATTATTCAAATGTGTGAATGAAACAAAACACAACTCTGGGTATGTTTTTGATGAGGTAATAACATTATAACATGGTTTATAGCTCACAAGAGTCAGCATTCCTCATAATATAGGACCTTTAAAGGGACAGTGTGTAAGATTTTTACCCGTTAATTACTGAAATTGAAGATACCCATTCAAAAATACATTGTTTTCCAAGCCTTTTCACTTACATCATGAAATCAAAGTATTCTTTTGAACTTAGATATAGTCACACAAAAGGGGGATTGACCCCATGCAGAAGCAGCCATTTTGAATACGAGAGCCGCAGAAGGACATTTGGGCTCCGCCTTCGCCTTCGGCAAGGCTCATGGTTTTGGGTAAACAACACAAGCATGCTGCCGGATCAGACGTCGTAATGGATCTAACACGTGTTTTGGACTAAAATGTTTTACTGGTTTTTATTTGCTGGATCCTTACGGACAAATTGACAGCAAGTCTATGGTGAAATACAGAGTTTGACCTGTGGAAAGCATTCTAAGGTAAGCTAACCTCATTTTGTGCTTTTCCATATAAAAGCCCCATGTGAGTGATTGTTTTGCAGGGAAATGAATTGCATAGTCAAAAAGAGGAGACTGTAAGGTTTCATTTGATGTGTATAGTGTCATGGTACATGATCGGGAATGTGTGTTTTCATGAGAAAAAAAAAAAAAACGGGACCGCGTTTTATTTATACAGTAGCAGGCGCGGGCACGAGCCACGCGCCCGGGTGACCCTTGAGGTCTGCCGTAGCTAAAACAGAAAGTGCAATAGCACCATCCACCTATGCGCCACGAATCTTACACACTGGGGCTTTAAAAAATACTAATGTAATAGAAAGCTCAAAAAGTTAAGTTTTGCAAAATATTTCCTCTTTAAAACATGCCCTCTTAGAATCATATCTGTTTAAACTTTTAACTCTAAGGAGAAATTTAAACAAATTCAAAACAGCTTACAAAATTAAAATGAATACGAAATAACTGTTGACTACTGATAAATAAATGATTCTGATACATAGTTAAGGACAAAGCCTGCAGTGGTCCAGGACGGTAGCCCTCATGCTTGTTCTTAACACAAAGATGAAATAATCATTTCAGTTTCACATCTCTGTCTCCTGAAATAGATTGCATTACAGTGTCTTTTTGAAGTCTGCATGGCCATGACTGTGGAAGCGTTTTACTATGTACTCCTTGAAAGTTCGGATTCAAACACTTCAAATGCTATTTCCTTTTTACCACCAAGATGACTTTGCAAAGTGATTCACATCAAAACCCTGTTTTTTGCTCTGAAAAATTGCCTGCCCCTACATATAAATGGAAATGTATCACAATCACCATAGGTCTATTCTTCCATTGCATTTCATCTTTCCCTTGTTATTCATTGCGTTTTATTTCTGCCTCTGAATGTTTCTATCAAAGCACACAAGAGCACACGTCCAATCGCCACAATAGGCTTTTATTTAAAGCAGCCATCAACATTTAAATGTTTATTTGGACTGCACAAGAAATACACAAAATGATGCAGCAGATGTAAAAGCAGGTCACTGGACAGGTCTTGTGGAGCCTGTTCATTCTCTGGTTGTGACCCATCTATCTCAAATGCTGCTCTTGTGCAATGTTTGATCGAGAACCTAAAACACAAAGAAAATCTTACATTTGTTGGTGTTTGAACCCTGTTTATAATATAATCTATATATAATATAAAATCTGCATTATTAAGCTCTGTCACTTGCTTACAAATGTACATGATCCCTCTCTGCAACTCTGCAATGCAATTTAACACAGGTTGACCAAAGTGCTACAATAAAAACAATAAGACAACATATGAATAAAAACAGAATGTAATAAAAAACAGTCAGTTTAATAAAACAACTCAAACTGTGTCAATGGTCAAAGTGAACAAGTGATTTTAAGAAGAGATTTAAAAACAGAAGAGGCTTGTCTAAGGTGCAAAGGCGGCTCATTCCACAGCTTTGGTGCAGCCACTGCAAAGGCTCTGTCCCCTCTGAGCTTCCGGCTGGTCTTTAGCATGCTCAGGAGGAGCTGGTCAGCCAACCTGAAAGACCGCACAGGAGTGTAAGGATGGAGGAGCTCAGAGAGGTACAGCGGGGCTGCACCATTCAAACACTTAAAAACAAATAAAATCAGTTTAAAAAGGCTCCTAAAGTGTAGGTGAAGGGAGGATAAAATGGGGGTAATGTGCTCATATTTTCGAGTGCCAGTTAAAAGACGTGCATTCGCATTTTGGATGAGCTGCAGTTGGGAAATGGAGGACTGACTCACTCCAATATAAAGTGCTTACAGTAATCCAGCTGGGTGGTTACAAAGGGGTGGATAACTGTTTCAAAGTGCTGACGTGCCAGAAGGTTTAAATTTAGCCAGCTGCCTAAAGTGGGAAAAAAATGGTCCTTACAACAAAACGAATTTGGCTATCAAGTTTAAGCTGTGGATCCATTTTAAGACCAAGGTTTACAATTTTGTTAAAGAAAATTGTATATAGTGCCCTTAACGAATTATCAAAGTGTTATATTTTCCTTGTGTTGGTTCATCTCCTATTGTGAAACCATAGTATGGGACAAGGACAAAGACTGATTAAAACTGCTTAGACAAACAATCAAAGGCTGAACCTTGAGCAACTGCTGATTAGTGATGTATGCATGTATGGTAAAGATGAACTTTGTTGAAACTGCTTGAACTGGGAATTTTCCGTGCCCATGTGATTTACAATAAAAGAAGCAGCGAGGAGGTGTTCTTTGAGAAGGAGTGTGTGGCCTGAGAAGGAGGGAGAGGCGGCTCTGCTTAACACATGCTACACCTCGTTACGAGTATATTACTTCTGTGTCTGTTTTCTCATTTGTTCCCTTTTGTTGATTTTTATTAGGAAAGATCCCTGACAAATTTCAAGTTAACAAAAATGACTTTGGGATGAGGTTTCCCAAATCAACAGAGGTGACTCCAGCACAACTAGGTCCAAACACCATGACCTCCGTTTTAGACTCTCTTAGAATCTCTTTTCTTAAAGGTCCCATGACATGGTTCAGTGGTACCTCACCTTACGAAAGACCCAACAAACGAAAATTCCAAGTTATGAAACGCCTTCACGTTAAATTTTGATCTCTAGATACGAAAGAAAATTCAAGTTACTAAACGCGAAATCTCAAAAATTCAAATAATGCGCGCTCAGTCACACACATTATACGCTTTTCTCAGACTGGATTTAAACTTTTCTCACATTTGTCTCTCGTTTAAACACTCAAACTTTCATAGATTTTCAACTAAATGTATTAATAGTGAAGTGTGGGGGGGAAGGGGGAGGGGGGAGAAGACTGCGCGCGGACACGTGTGTGACAGCGCAGCATGACCCGGCGCGGGGCTTATTATTATTATTATTATTATTAACAAGGTCCAACGTGCTCCATAAGCATAAGAATTCCAGGGTTCTCTACAAAGGCGGATGGTAAGTCACTCATTGCGATCATTTGTGCTCCTGGCTGTGTTCTCCTGTGCCTTCGCACTGTCAAGGGGCATTTTTTTGTCTCCTTTTCAAACTCTCCTGCAGTTTGAGCTGACTCGTCTTTGGCTGAGTTGCCTGTAACTCGCTGTATTGTGTCGGGTGTTTGTCTTTGAGGTGCCGTATCGGTTTGTTGTGTTAAATGTAGCCGTTTCCTTTCCACCCCTTGTAATCCCAAGTTTACATATCCCACCGTTTGCTATGTCAATGTTGTCATCAACTTTATAGTATTTCCAGACCCAGACATACTTGCCAAACATTATAGCGTTCTTATAGCGCTCATTATAGCGCTCTTCTTGTCTCCTCTCTGTACTCGCGCTTTGCGCTTCGAGCTGCTTCCGTGTATTTAACCAATAGTGTGTCATGCCGCACGCGTTGATGTTTCTGTGTGAAGTCTCACTCTGTGCCACCGCATAACCATAGATCTCATCTAGGATATGTTAAAAAATAATAAGAATACTTGCTACTAGCAAGTGTAAATAATGGGTGGGGATTTATGACGATTTATGCAACGGTGGGAGACGAAAGGAGGACAAAATGTAAAAAAGGAGGACACGTGACAGACGGCTGGACAGACAGCTCTAAAACCGGACTGTCCGGACGAAATCCGGACGAATGGTCACCCTAGAGTCTCTTAGCCAATCAGGACGCAGAACACAGTGTTACACTATAAAAAAAAGTTACACTATTTTAAAAAAAGTGCAGTTGGTTCCTTGTTTTAGCGGTGCGCTGAGTGCTGGCCCCACTTCCGTGTTTTAAGTGCGGAGGAAGAAAGGAGAGGCTTTTCAATGAAAAAAAAACACATTTTCACAGAAAATAAAATTAAACCACTGCTGTTTCAGATGTCCAGAGGCTCAGATAAAGGACTTCCGAGCCTAGAAACACTCGCACGTGCCTCCAGGCAAATAAAAAAACACATTTCGCATTGCGTAGCTCATTCGCGGTCTCTGGGCGTGATTTACAGAGACGGTGGGTAGACATCCAGACAGGGGGTGGAGCTGCATTTTTGATGTGACGTCACATAGTTGCCTTGTTCAGAATTGCCCGTTTGAGCTGTGTTTTTTTCAAATGCAGAAAAGAACCGCAAATGCTCAGTTTAGACATTTTGCAACTTTTAGCCATGGGGGGGCTAAACAGGGTAGGGGAGCTCACATTAACGTTCAAAAACCTCAGAAAGTGAAAATTTCATGCCATGGGACCTTTAAACGTCCCATACTTCTTGATGCTTTTATATGGTGCCTTAATGGTTCCCTAATACTGTAAATGAATCCTGCTCCAAAATCAAGACTCAGTGCATGAGAAAGACACATGTACACATGTGTCAGAGTCAGAAAATCTCTCTCTGAACAACTCATTCTGGGCTTTGTTGCTTGAATGCAAATGAGAAGGACAGAGATAGGTTAGAGGAGTGGGTAGGGGGGGCCAAATGTGCCGCTGGTTCCTTGTTTTAGCGGTGCACTGTGCGCTGTCTCCCACTTCTGCATTTTAAGCGCGGAGGAAGAAAGGATAGGCATTTCAATGAAAAAAACACATTTTCACAGAAAATAAAAAAAATTAAACCACTGCTGTTTCAGATGTCCAGAGGCTCAGATAAAGGACTTCCGAGCCTAGAAACACTCGCACGTGCCTCCAGGCAAATAAAAAAACGCATTTCGCATCGTGTAGCTCATTCGCGATCCAAACTCTCTGGGCGCGATTTACAGAGACGGTGGGTAGACATCCAGACGGGGGGTGGAGCTGCATTTTTCGATGTGACGTCACATAGTTGCCTTGTTCAGAATCGCCCGTTTGAGCGGTGTTTTTTTCAAACGCAGAAAAGGACCGCAAATGCTCAGTTTAGACATTTCGCAACTTATAGCCATGGGGAAGGGGCTAAACAGGGTAGGGGAGCTCACATTAACATTCAAAAACCTCAGAAAGTGAAAATTTCATGCCATGGGACCTTTAAGTGCGACATAAATCTGACAATTGACTGAATAGTAGTGAAAAGAGATTATATGTCTCTGCAGAACTGAACCCAACGGTAACAAATACAATGAAAAAAAGAATAGAAAGATTCAGAATCTCACAACCGGACACAAAAAGTTCTCCCCTTTAAGAAGAACCTGAACCATCCCAAAGCAGCTACCTTTTAAACCCACTACTGTATTCCAATCGTGCTATCAAAATGTCATGATCCACGGTATCAAATGCAGCCATGAGATCAAGCAAAAGAAGGATCACAGACTCCCCAGAGTCAGTAGCTAAAATAATATCATTAAAAACCTGTAAAAGTGCAGATTCAGTGCTATGCATAGCTTTAAAACCTGATTGGAACATCTCAAGTAAATTGTGCTCATGTAGGAAAGCTATTATCTGACTATGAACTACACTCAACAAAAATATAAATGCAACACTTTTGTTTTTGCTCCCATTTTTCATGAGATGGACTTAAAGATCTAAAATTCATTCCAGATACACAATATTACCATTTCTCTCAAACATTGTTCACAATCTGTCTAAATGTGTGATAGTGAGCACTTCTGCTTTGCTGAGATAATCCATCCCACCTCACAGGTGTGCCACATCAAGATGCTGATCTGACATCATGATTAGTGCACAGGTGTGCCTTATACTGCCCACAATAAAAGGCCCCCCTGAAATTTGCTTTTTTTTTTGCTTTATTGGGGGTCTGGGGACTCAGAATTAGTCAGTATCTGGTGTGACCACCATTTGCCTCATGCAGTGCAACACATCTTCTTCGCATAGAGTTTATCAGATTGTCAATTGTGGCCTGTGGAATGTTGGTCCACTCCTCTTCAATGGCTGTGCGAAGTTGCTGGATATTAGTGGGAGCTGGTACACACTGTCGTATACGCCGGTCAAGCACATCCCAAACATGCTCAATGGGTGACATGTCCGGTGAGTATGCTGGCCATGCAAGAACTGGGACATTTTCAGCTTCCAAGAATTGTGTACAGATCCTTGCAACATGGGGCCGTGCATTATCTTGCTGAAACATGAGGTGATGTTCATGGATGTATGGCACAACAATGGGCCTCAGGATCTCATCACGGTATCTCTGTGCATTCAAAATGCCATCAATAAAATGCACCTGTGTTCTTCGTCCACAACAGATGCCTGCCCATACCATAACCCCACCACCACCATGGGCCACTCGATCCACAACATTGACATCAGAAAAGCGCTCACCCACACGACGCCACACATGCTGTCTGCCATCTGCCCTGAACAATGTAAACCGAGATTCATCCGTGAAGAGAACACCTCGACAACGTGCCAGACGCCATCGAATGTGAGCATTTGCCCACTCAAGTCTGTTACGGCGACGATCTGGAGTCAGGTTAAGACCCCGATGAGGACGACGAGCATGCAGTTGAGCTTCCCTGAGACGGTTTCTGACAGTTTGTGCAGAAATTGTTTGGTTATGCAAACCAATTGTTTCAGCAGCTGTCCGAGTGGCTGGTCTCAGACGATATTGGAGGTGAACCTGCTGGATGTGGAGGTCCTGGGCTGTTGTGGTTACATGTGGTCTGCGGTTGTGAGGCCGGTTGGATGTACTGCCATATTCTCTGAAACACCTTTGGAGACGGCTTATGGTGGAGAAATGAACATTCAATTCACGAGCAACAGATCTGGTTGACATTCCTGCTGTCAGCATGCCAATTGCACGCTCCCTCAATGCTTGTGACATCTGTGGCATTTTGCTGTGAGACAAAACTGCACATTTCAGAGTGGCCTTTTATTGTGGACAGTATAAGGTACACCTGTGCACTAATCATGATGTCAGATCAGCATCTTGATGTGGCACACCTGTGAGGTGGGATGGATTATCTCAGCAAAGCATAAGTGCTCACTATCACACATTTAGACAGATTTGTGAACAATGTTTGAGAGAAATGGTAATATTGTGTATCTGGAATTAATTTTAGATCTTTAAGTCCATCTCATGAAAAATGGGAGCAAAAACAAAAGTGTTGCGTTTATATTTTTGTTGAGTGTATTTTCTCTACAAAAAGTTGTTGGAGCTACAAGAAAGGCAGCTGAGTAAGACATGAGTAATTATAGACCGATTAGCATACTTCCTGCCATTGCCAAAGTCATTGAAAAAACTGTTGCTGAACAACTAATCGAACATCTTGACAGTCTAAATCTGCTGAACGCCAGGCAATTTGACTTTAGAAAAAAAGATTCCACTCACACGGCATGCTGCTATTTTATTGAAGAAATTAAATCCAACTTAGACAAGGGAGGGGTGGTGGGGGCCATTTTCTTAGATCTTCGAAGGGCATTTGACACTGTCAATCACTATGTTCTACTAGAGAAACTACAGAAATTTGATCTTTCACCCAAAACCATGAGTTGGATCCAATCATATTTATCGGATCGCAATCAATGCGTTAAAATTAACGATAAAACATCTCCGCTTACAGCATGCACTAAAGGAGTGCCACAAGGTTCGATTCTGGGGCCGTTGCTATTCAGTTTATACATCAATGATCTGCCTTCCATCTTTAAAGATGACGTGGGGGTCGTGATGTATGCTGATGACACGGTGGTGTTTGCGCATGGTAAGGAAGCATCCTCAGTCGCAGCTAAACTGACAGCAGCAATGACAAAAGCCTCTGAGTGGCTGAGTAGGTCAAGTCTAATACTAAACACGGATAAAACGGTAACGATGTACTTTTCAAATAAAAAGACTCAAAATATACACCCTAATATTTTTGTGGCGGGCCATATGATCCGGAATGTGGAGGAGGTAAAATACCTCGGGGTAATCCTGGATTCTACACTTGGTTTTAAACAACATATAAAAAAAGTCTGTCATGTTTTAAAATTTAATATGTTTAATTTTCAACAAATCAGGAGTTCTTTATCCTTGGAGGCAGCAAAAACATATTTTAACGCAATGATCATATCTCATATTTCATACTGTATATCCTCATGGTCTCAGGCCAAACAGACAGTTCTCAAACCTCTCAGATCCTTGCATAATCGGGCCCTAAAAATTCTGGATAAAAAGCCTCTAAGGCACCATCATTGTCATATACTTAAAAAATACAAATTGCTTAGCTTTGAAAATCTGATCAGCTTCTCCAATATTCGTCTGGTTCATAAAATCTTGCATGACGCTGGCCCACCCCCTCTACAGACCTATGTCCAGCCACGCGCTCGGCTCACCAGCCGAGTGTTAAGGTCTGTTTCGAGGGGAGACTGCGATGTCCCAAAAAGGAGAACTGCCTTCTCCCAATCAGCCTTTTCTTATAAAGCTGTGACGGAGTGGAACAGACTCCCGAGTCATATAAAGGACATTGCAGACTTTTTAACATTCTCTCGAGCCGTTAAAAGCTGGCTCCTGGACAGTCAGTCCTGCTCTCACTAATACCAGACGGTAGTTGGCCAACAGACGTTACCCTCGTGGGTATCCTCTGTTGGCTAAGGCCCTATTTCTAAAGCTTAACCTCAAAATAATAGTACCAGTTAGGTAGGTGGCTGTTGGATGATACCCTCGTGGGTACCATTCGACAGCTGCTGCTCTTTATAAAAGTAATGAAAGGGGTTATTATTATCATCAGCGTTCACCTGCTCTCAATGACCCTGCTCCTAAATTATGCGTGTGATTTCTACCTGTATGCGCTTATGAATATGCACGCACTTTTTAATATTGGATAATGTATAGAATTGTTTTGAGATTGTTTATTTTAGAATTGCTTATATTTTAAGATTTTATCCTGCACTAGCCTGTTAAGATTGTACCTTGTATTTGATATGCGATTTATTTTTATTATATTGTATTGTATTTTTATTGTATTTATAATTGCACTTTATCGTATTTTTGTATTGTATTTTATGATGTGAGGACTGCAGATGGAAATTAGCTTTGAGCTAAATCTGGTGCAGACATCTTTTTAATGAAACTGCACACTGTCCTTAATAAACTAAACTAAACTAAACTAAAACTTGGAGATAGGCCTGAATTTCTTAAGATTGTTTAAGTCCAATCCTGCTGTTTTGAGAAGGGGCTGCACCATAGCATGTTTTACATTTTTGGGAACAACCCCTGAGATGAGGCTACCGTTAACAATATTCAAAATAGATGAGGCCGCAGTAAACCTCTTTCAAAAGGCCGGAAGGAAGTGCATCATGGGGGAATCTGCTGATACTCAGCCAAAGGACAGAGACAACCGGTTGTGAATTTTTCAGTATGATTTGTTCTGTCCTGGTCAATGGTCTCTGCTCCCATTGCTGTAGTGTCCAAGATTCATACTATGACTGCTCTTTATTTTCCCAGTTGGTGATACACATAGGATTCATTTTGGTACAAATGAAAAAAATCCATTCACTAGATTGATGTGCAGCTCCATCGGAAGTTTAGAATTTAAAATGTCAAAATTTGAACATAATGATCCTCAGGTGTCATAGATTATAACTAGCAGACACAAGTACAATAAGTCTTCTTTAAGAGCAGGTAGCCACTTTCTCTAAAAATATGTCTTTGTTCTTTTCTGGTTCCCTGAAATACACTTTTTTTTTTTTTTTTGCTAAAATCAATCATTAATTTGTAGGGGTTATGGCTAGTGTTGCCATATGTTCATAAGATTGAAAGGATGACATTAAACTTGACTGATACTCGGTCTGGACTGCATACCGCCTCAGTGACATTTGCCCATGCTGTTTGGAAGCTATGAAACCTCCATGCTAATAATCAGACTACCATTGTTTCACTCATCTAGAATACAGAACAGATCCCAATCATTCCTACCAGACATTTGTTTTATATATTGTATCATGGTATGAGAATGTAGATGGTGCTGTCCTTTGGCATTTTGAGTGGAGGGAGATGAGGACAAAGCTAGTTGTTTGCTTTTGTTCATGGAGGCTATATGAGATTTGAAGAGCACACAGGAGGCACTGATATGGTGCTGTGTGCGGTGTCACTAGTGTAATGGGATCAGAGAGGTGCAGGCCCTGGAGTGGTCCACAGGCACGCTCCTCCTGCTCAGCAAACAGCGCCTCTGTCCACCTCTCCACTGCTTAAACATGGGAGTGCTGTGAGAAGAACAGGGGAAGCAAGAACACCAACAAAGCAGCAGGATTCAGATGGCACTACAGTGAACCCTCGCTGTATCGCGGTTCACTCTTCGCGGCCTCGCTGTTTCGCGGATTTTTTTTTCCAATTTTACATTACATTACATTACATTTTTTATAGTGTAACTTTTTTTTACAGTGTAACATTCTGTCCTGCGCCCTGATTAAGAGACTAGACCAGGACTAAACCAGGTCTAAAGCAGGTCTAAACCAGGACTAAACCAGGTCTAAACCAGGACTAAACCAGGTCTAGACCAGGGATGGTAGGGACAGAGTCTCTGATGTCCTTCACGAGAGCGCCTGGGTGACAGGAGGTGTGGCCTTTGTTTACTTGCACGAGCCATGGAAGAGAGTGCGAGCCGGACCATGGAAGAGCCAAGAATCAACATGGACGGGCCTGGTGCCTGGCCGCGCGGCGTCCGGGGGAGCCGCAGCGGTGGCTCTCCCCGCTGGTTAATCAGCGGGGAGAGCCCTCGAATGTGGATTCGAGGGAGCCCGCAGCGGGGGGAGGACACTCGCGCACACAGAGACAGTGGCTCTTCCCCGTGAGAGGACGAGAGGACGAACCCGACCCCGTCCTAGAGAGCTGTGGAGTATTGGCGACGCATTGATAGTGGTCTGATTTTGGAGCCGGGGTGAAATGCAACCAACTCTTGTGAGCGCAGGTTGGTCTTACCTGGTCTTGTGGTGAGGACTGGTGCTCAGAGGCGTCTGTTAGCGGTTTGGCACTGTTAGCATTGGCTTGAGTCTTGCCCAAAATGATATCCAGGTCGCTTTCCACTCGACTTTCGCACATGGCATGGATATGTGGTACCAAAACAAACACACGTGTCCGCGCGCACGTGTCCGCGCACACGTGTCCGCGCGCACGTGTCCGCGTGTCACGTGCCCCCCCCCCCCCCACTATTAATATATTTTAATGAAAATCTACAAAAGTTTGAGTGTTTAAACAAGAGAAAAATGTTAATACCAGTCTCAGAAAGGTGTATAATGTGTCTGGTGAAGCGTTTTCAGCCTTAAAACATGTAGAATAATTGTAAAATATAAAATTGTCCTACTTCGCGGATTTCACTTATTGCGGGCTATTTCTGGAACCTAACCCCCGCGATAAACGAGGGTTCACTGTATAGCATTAAGTGTGGACTACATATAGGTTTAATTGTTTGTGTGTCTTCTTCATAATACTAGGATCAGAAATGTTTTATTACCATTGTTGGAAAAAAAAAAAAATCACAAACTAGGATTTTGCTTTTGGTGATAAGGTGCATGAAGCAATGAATTATAATAATAAAATATAAACTTATAAAAAGGATAACGCATAAAAATAGACTTAGAGGTGCACTATGTAACATTTTCGTTGGATGTCTGTCACCTGCTTGTTTCTGTGGATATGTCATTGCTCTGCCTGAAATGTTCCACATTATAACATTAAACAGTTCTACATTACATTTATTAAATTACAAGTGGTTTTACAGCTCAAAAATACCATACATAGGCATTCTTTCTGTGAACGGGGTTGCCTCTTCACAGATATGACCTATAACTTGGGCTGGTTTAGTCTCCATGAAGAAAAAGAAGAAAAGGTTTCAATACCATACTGTGAAACATTCCAGACAAAGCAATATAATCTCTATGGAGAAAAGCATTGGGCCAGAAATTATACATTCTAATTACACTTTACAAATGTGCATTACACAATTACACATTTAAACAGAAAAATGCTAAAATATACACAACAGCAAAACAGCACAGCTCACCAATTATAAGAATTGATCCATTATAAGAATAAGAATATACTTGAATGCACAGCATGTATGTAAGAGATACTGTGCTTATTTCCAACAGATACTGTAAGTATTTTCTTTTTTTAAGTTATGGTAAATATATTTTGGGGGAAAAGGGAAGAAAATACCACTGGATAGTTGCATATCACAGTTAGCCAAATAGCCAGCTAGAGATTTGCCTTAGTGTGGCCATGATCACAAAAACAGTATTAGGGTTATAAATGAATAAAAGAAAAATAAGAAATTTGACTAAAAAACTGACTAAAAATTAAAAAATTGTAGTGTGTGTCTCTCAAATGCAGAAGACATCTCCTCTCCAAAATATATGTATATATAAAACTTCTGTACCTGGGATAAATGTCCTTTATGTTGATTTATGTCCTTTATGTTGACTTTTTCCCCCTTTTTTTTACATGTAAGCAACCATGTTTGTTTTTGATGCACACGGAACATATGTCTCTCTGATTGGTTAATCTGCCTGTCAATTACACCCTCTGAAAATGTTGTCAAAGTGTGTGGTTCTGGCTGAGCAAAAGCATCAATAACTACTGATTGTGTAACTTGATACCTGTTACCAAACCACTGAGTACCTGCTGCAACTGAACCAGATGAACCCAGCACTTTTCCTGAATATTATATGAGTCTTTAGCTTTATTTGAGTGGAGTGTAGAATGTGATACAGGCACAGATGGCAGCCTGAGACCCGTCTTCAGATTCAGGATTATGGTTGAGCCGTGGCTGATCGTGCTGGGAGGATGTGAAGAAGTGTCTGTGCCTCTGAACAGGATATCAGCACTCCCATCTCTGTCCACAGCCTGTTCACCCAGGCCTCATATCAACAGCCCATCTCTCTGAAGCCAGAACAGGGGAGGACTTTTAACTGCCTCTGTGACATTACATATAACACCAAAGTGTTTATATTGGATCTAAGACTATTTAACAAAATATGTTTTCTGTTGAGGTGCCATGATATTTATTTTTTGTTGTAACAGATGCATAGAAGAATGTGTAATCTAGCAAGACAAAATAAACTCTCACTCCCTTTGTGGTCATAAAGGGCCTATAGTATGGTATTTTTATATATATAGAATTATTTGAATCATTTCAATCCTGGAATTGCCAATTTCTATGGAACTAAAGGTAAAAGGTAGCCGTTAACTTGAAAACTACCGGTTTGTGACTTCACAAGGTGGAACAGAGCATTTTGAGATTTGGAAATATAGACAGATAATATAGAAACATAATAAAGGGTTAGTCAAGCATGTGTGAATGAAACACAACACAACTCCAGGTATGTTTTTGATGAGGTAACAACATTATAGCATAAAAGCTCACAAGAGTCAAATTTGCATAATATAGGACCTTAAAGTTCGAAAACATCAGGCAAAAGTAAAAAGGATTTGTCTGCCTGGTGGTCCAATGAAGAATAATTAATATAGATATGACTGCCAACACTACAGGTATATTCCTGAGTCTTACAGAACCTAACCTTCTGTTGTCCTGTTACTCACGCAAACTACAATTTAAAAAGATCATTTATAATTTTACCATTGAAAATACCACTGCTTTAAAAAGTTCAATGGGAAGGTGTAATTGCAATCCTTCCCCTGCAAATGGAAGAGCTGTGAAGAAAGGATTCGTATCACTCTGGTATTTCAGGACACTTCATAACTTATTCCAAAAGGAACAGTGTGTCAAAATCGAGACAGCACTTTAAATGAAAAATCTTAGGCCTCGCAGAAGAGTGTGAATGGAGCGCCTGAAAAATAATAATACTTCTATTGTGCCGACTTGCTGCCCATTCAATTAAAGGCACATTGTGAGCTGTCCACATGGGTCTGCAGAGATAACAGCAGATGATTGGCCGAAGTGCAATGCAGCGGGAGCAGAGTTTAACCCACAACCGTCATTAAAACTCTGCCTCCATCAGATCTGTGCTTGTTGAGTAGTAGAAATGGGGACAGTTGGGACAGAAATTACCTTCAGCTGAAATAATTGTAGCAATCTGTGCAGCAGGTGTTCACTCATGCTCCCCTTGACGAAAAAAATCTAACTTTGAGATTGCTTCATTAAGGTTTGGAACTGCTTTTTATTCAAGTTTTAAGACACATTTTAATGAGTGTCAATGAATTTAAAGCAGTTGATGGATTATTTGCAGATTTAAGAATAAATGACAATGAAAAGTGCAAGCAATACAAACAATTATGTAAGGTTCATTCACACATTAACAATATTTTGAGCCCTTTTATGTGCAGATTTATAATTCACTGTTTATTTAAATATCAATTTACAAAGTTGTTTTTTTTTCCAATCCTCTACACTTTTTTCTAAATGCATCAGTTTGGAGACAATGTAAATTAGTTGGCGAAAGCTTCATCTGATGTGCACTTGATAGCTAGATAGTGTTGCAGAAATAATTCAAGTCATTAAGAAAGACCGTTGTAGGGAGCATTATAACCTCTGATGACGAAGGCCCGATAACAAGGACAATCACCCTATCACACACCACCACCTGGTACTCAATAAATAATGTCAGTACAGCCATTATCAATTGATAGTTTGTAGCTGATGTCATCATTTCTTGGGAGTATGATGCTAATACTTAAGTACTGCTCTGTCTGAAGCTCTGTTACTCAAGTTACACTCTGAGCTTTTTTTTACACAATCTGACCAACTGATTTAGTTGGAAGTACTACAGGTGAGCTGATTTGTGCTGTTAAAGTCTCTTACAAATAAAATTAGTGATAAGGTAACTCGCTTTAGCCAACAGTTTTTCAGTTAGTCACACTCACCTCGTTTGGTGAAAATCACCTAACGACACCTAAAGCCCTATTCGGACGGGATTAGTTTTACAGGGGGATGTAGAGTAATGTCGGTTTATCACAGGACCTCTGTAATATAAATGAACCCATTCACACAGGACAAGAAATGTCCGTAATATTCATTTGACATGGGAGGAGTTTGTTTACGCTCTGTATTCGTTGCCGTGCACGTCATGATTAGCCTATGTGTAATATTAGCGAACTATGCAAATTATTGCCCATAATCAGGACTATTAGAGCAAACATGACCTAAAACAAGCAGAAGTTTCATGCCTCTGACGACTGATTTATACCTCTTGGTCTTTTTCATTGGTCGATGTGTGCGTTTGTTTGAGAGTACCGGTAGATCATTTTGTTTGCCGGCAAAACAAAGCGCTTCAAGCTCCTCCGTGTTTGAAAATTGCGGTAAATTATTTCTTTAAACGGATGTGACGAAATATTACATACATCTTTACCGAGGGTCGCATTCGCACGGGATTAATATTACCTATGGTAATTCCCCCAGACCGTTTTACAGAAGGTGAAACTCGCTGTAAATTTCACAGACATTCTCCGTTATGTTTACGGACATGGCGCGTTCAGACAGGACTAAATTCCCTGGTAATTATTACTTCACCCCATGTCACCCCATAAAACTAATCCCGTCCGAATAGGGCTTAAAGGGATCGTATCACGCACCACGTTGTGCAACAGGGGAACTCCCTTCCCGGTGCGTAACTGGGATTCCCCTGGCAGCGTGCTGCGTGATACGGCTGTATTCTTACGCACTGGAAAATAGTTCCCACCCAAAATGACCAAGGCAAGCTCTCCGTGTTGATTTGCACATTTATTTGCACTCGATATGAATGCGCACTACACACAAAGTAATTGGGAAACGCATCGAGCAAATTAATTCCTTTTGGCCGAAATCTTTCTCTGGCGACGTTAGACTCCAGTCTAAGGCAGAGGAGCACCAGATACCGCGGCGGTCAGTGGCGACAGACTCGGACAATGGCTGGGTGAGCAGGAAAACGCTTTCCACCACTTATTTTAGTCTCTGGACTGTGGGGAGATGCCCAAATTTGACCTGGGGGTGGCATATCCCTTTAAGACACCTAAACAGGACCATGGATTCTTGTTTTGACAGTGTTTGCTAGATTAAGATTAGATTAAGATTAGATTAAGACTTTATTGATCTCACACACAGTGACACACAGGAGAAATTTTACTTCTGTATTTGACCCATCCTTTTTCAGGAGCAGTGGGCAGCCATCTTTCCAGTGCCCGGGGGGCAGTACCGTGAAGGGTCTTGCCCAAGAACCCACACTGGCTTGCTCACCAGCCGGCTAATGTATGTATTGAACCTCAATGGTAACTGATAAACATTTCACCATAGAGATACACAGAACACCCCCAGCGTGATGTCAAGTATCAATACAATATATGGACATAGAACATAATACACAATGTAGAATAGCTACAAAAATACTGGAGGACAGACAATCTACAGCGTATTTTGAATTCAGGGAAGAAAAATGAGCTGCACAGATGAGGTGAGAGAAACTCATAAATAAGTAAAATATTTGTTAGGAATCTTGACAGTGGTTATAAAAGACTTGCTCTAGAGGGAGGTTTAAAGCAGAATGCTTTAAAGAAAGAGGCACTGGAAACGTATAGTGCAGGTCTAAGTGGCCGGAGCGTGCTGTGCCAAATATAAAATCAATAGACACTATCTGAGGCGACCCCCTGCTGCTGAATCCATAAAGAAATGAAACGATTCCGGGCTAAAAGATGCATGAAGGCACCTCTGCAAACTGCGGATTAACTCACACTAGCCTTGTATTTAAAGTCTGACAGTGAGGGAGTGTTTACGATAGCACTAAAGTGTACTGCTACAATAAAAATCACTTTAAAAATCACTCATCATCCATACCCATCATTTTCAAAGAACAGAAAGATGCAACATTCTGCAATAACCTCGAATCTCAAAGTTCATTTGTGCCTCTCTCAAAAATTAAGTTGCTCTTTTAATGGCATTTTAAGATGTGCATTTAAATGTGCTTTTAAAAAAATGTTGTCATAATTATTTGAAGAAACATAAAAAGGAAGGACTATTTGTTAAAGCTTTGACAAAAGACCGTACAATATCGTTTCATAGCATAAGCGCAGGCCTCATAGCATAACTGCCAAATGGCCATAGACTGTACAGCTCTGGAAAAAAATAAGAGACCACTGTATTTTTTTTTTCTGAAATCAGCATCTCTACATGTATTACAGCCATTCTATTCCAGCGTCTGTTGAATTCCAACACAAACACAAAGCTGAGCTACTTCAGTTCTTGCACCAGGAGTGGAATAAAGTCACCCAAGAACAATGTGAAAGACTTTGTGGAGAGCATGCCAAGACGCATGAAAGCTGTGATTAAAAATAAGGGTTATTGCACCAAATATTGATTTCTGAATTCTTCTTAAGTGTAAACATTAGTATTATGTTGTTTTAAAATGAATTTGATCTTGTTTCTTTACATTATTTGAGGTCTGAAAACATATTTTTTTTTGTTATTTTGACCATTTGTCATTTTCTGCAAATAAATGCTCTAAACAATAATATTTTTATTTGGAATTTGGAGGAAATGTTGTCAGTAGTTTATAGACTCAAACAAAAATGTTCCTTTTGCCTAAACACATACCTATAAGTAGTAAAATCAGAAAAACTGATAATTTTGCAGTGGTCTCTTATTTTTTTCCAGAGCTGTATAAGGTAGGGATGGGCGGATCGATACCAAAGTATCGATATTTCGATCCTGATGGGGTATTTAATATGGATCGATCCTGGTATTAAATTATCGATACCAAGTCATGTTTTCTTACTGACTTAACTTTCAGTTTGTTTAGTTCAAATTCATATGTTTTGTTCATTATTCAACCATTGCCAGTGTTCAGGCACTACTTTTCCTTCCGTGTTCTCACCAAAAGTGCGGTGGTACGTCATCCCGCGATAGACTCACTGCTGTGAGATTTCAGTCAAAGCGGCGCGGGGCTGCGGGAGCCATAGGAGACCGCAAGCGAAGTGTGGTGTGTGTGGAGTTACTTCCACATCGTGGACGACAATGTGCAGTGTGTGCCAAAAAACGATCCGATATTGTGGCAATACCACAAATTTAAATAAACACTTGATCATAAATCATAAACCTCAGCATGACGAAATGCTACTGACCAAACGATGACAGGAGGCTAGTCAGGCAGCTCCCTCCAGCACAGCAGCAATAGCAGTACGCAGTAGCGGATCTACATTGAATTACTCCCTGGGCGAGACCCCCTCCGAGCGCCCCACCCCCAGGAATGAAAAAAAAATCTGATATATAAATAGAACCATCGGCTGCTCGATTATGGAAAAAATCATAATCACGATTATCTGTCAATATTGAAATCACAATTATTCAAACGATTTTTTCAAAATCCCCTACCTACACACACACACACACACACACACACTCACACACACACTCACACACAAAGTGGGCTACTCTCCCCTTAAACATTTATTCTTCCGCTGCCCGGCTCCTCACCCACACCCGCTCACGTGAACACATCACCCCTGTCCTCCACAAGCTCCACTGGCTCCCCGTCCCTCAGCGCATCCACTTCAAAATTCTTCTCATCACTTTCAAAGCACTTCACAACCTGGCCCCTCCTTACCTCACAGACCTGCTCCACCACCACACTCCATCTCGCTCCCTCCGCTCCTCCAGCTCCAACCTCCTGTCCCTGCCCTGTAGGACCAAGCTCCGAACCTGGGGGGACAGAGCCTTCTCCATCGCTGCCCCCACCCTCTGGAACTCACTGCCCAAACCCCTCCGTGACTGCTCTGATCTCCCCACCTTCAAAAAAGAACTCAAAACCCACCTGTTTAAAATTGCTTTTAATGTTTGATTTTATATTGTAAATTTTGTGATATTTTAAATGTTTGATTTTATGTTGTAAATTTTGTGATATTTTATTCTTTTATGATTTGTAAAGCGTCTTTGAGTGTCTTGAAAAGCGCTATATAAATAAAATGTATTATTATTATTATTATTATTATTCTGTCTTATTCTACAGATTGCACAGGCACACACACACAAACAAAAAGTTATCACACACAGCTATTCCTCACTTTCCTCACACAGATTTCTCGTCAGTATAATATAATATAATATAATATAATATAATATAATATAATATAATATAATATAATAAAATAAATATAACATAATATAACATATATAATTAATACAATATAATATAATAGCGCTAAAATAGAATAGTGATATGACAAACACATTTCATGACATGACTTACCAAAAGCAAAGATGAGATACTGTCCAGCAAATCCGAAAGAGCTCCGAGATCAAGTGTTGTCCGGGTTAAGTAATTCACGTAGCCTCTATTGAAAATATTGATCGCTTATCTCTACAAAGTCCCATGTAAAGTGTGTCTTTGTACGTTGTATTCCTAGTAAATACCACGGAGGGTGAGCGATCGATTTAAAAGTGATTAAATGTTGCGTTATACTAACTTCGTTTACTATTGTCTTCTGTAGTTTCCGTGTTCCTGATGCGAGCGTGTGCGTTCTTGGTAGGAGCTATCATTGGTCAATTCCTGGTAGCAACTAGTGCCGTGACATTGATCAAATCGTGGTAGTGTGAGCTCGACTCGCAGCCGGCCGCAGAGAGGGAGGGGGTGACTCCTCTCTCTTCTCTTTCTTTCTCTCTTCCTTTTCCTCTCGCGCCAGTGTAGGCGCCAGCAGGTCTCTGCGCTGCGCATTGGCCCGCGTGGAAGGGAATGTATTGCACGGGCGCTTGCAGCCAGAGGGGGCGCCAATTTGCCAATTTCCTACACAGTGATATGATTTTTTTTTTTTCAAGCACTCGGCACGGCGCCCCTCATGAAGTTGCGCCCTGGGCAATTGCCCCACTCGCCCCCCCCAAGAACAGCCTCTGGCAGTACGATAGGTTAGTGTTTTTCTGCAGTATTAAAAAATGTATGAAAGTATCGGTATCGATATCGGGATTCTAACCCTGGTATTACTTGGTATCGTATCGAAACAAAAATAACTGGTATCGCCCATCCCTAGTATAAGGAAGTGAGTGTGAGAGTGCCAGAAGGCACATTGCCGAAACCGCATTGCCACGGCCCACCCGCTAGGTATTCAGTCGTTACGTGCCTCCATCGTCTTAAAAATTCCGCCCTATTGCTGTAATTGAAAGGACCCGTTCAGTATTTATACCACTTACAACTACATATATATTACAGTGACGGTGGCACCGTGATGATGTGTTTAAGGTATTACATTATTTTATTTTGCCAGGATATTTCTTCCTACGATGTTAAAAATGTGCACAGTTTGAAATAAAACAAATATATCTGATATTTTGTATTTGTTTGCGACAACTGAAGTAAAGCACTGCCTTATGGGAAATTTCCCACGGCCGGCCGCGACTCGAGCTCACCCTACCACGATTTGATCAATGTCTATCCGAGTTGTTACCAAGAATTGACCAATCACGGCACTAGCAAGAATTGGTAGCGCTCGCATATGATGTGGAAAACACTTTATACGGAAGACAATAGTAAACCTTTTCAAGGAAGTTAGTACAACACAACATTTAATCACTTTCATGAGAAATAGAACGGTGAAGATTGTGGTAGTGTGGTCAAGTTAGTCAAAGTAGAAGAGGAGATAGCCGGACGGTCGGATACTTAGCATTATAGTTTAGTAAAATGAATCGAAGAGGAGGCACTAAACAACACAAGGGGGGAGCGACCGGGTTGCGGAGAAGAGCATTTATTAACGGCATGAAGGTAAGACACTTTTTTTTTTAAATTATGGCTGGGTTGAGCATTGATTTCCATGATTTTAATGCATGGGGCTGACATCTGCCGCTGTTACCTGATGTGCTTTGTGTGTGTATCCCACTGTTTTGGTATTTTATTCTGCGTGGTTCTCTGCTGGGATGTTGTGGTTGTGGACTAAAGTCACGATTGATGGGTTAATCAGAGCGTAATGTATGGTATTGTGCGTGTCCATAAATGCTTAATGTATAAATGCTTCATGTATGGCATTGTCAGAACTAAACCCCCCCCACCCGTTCCATGGTCTACAGGTACAGGGCCACTTGTAGGTGCAAAATGCCAGGGCCGTTTTTTTGTCCCAGTCCGTCACTGCCGTACAGTCTGTTCATTCTACTCTCCAGACCCTGCTGCATTTGTAGGTGACCTCGGCCAGTGAAAAAGATTCTTAAAGCAAAACAAAAACAAAAACAAACAACAAAAAACACATCACCTAAGCCATCTTCTGGGCAGTTTATTTCTGTATTTTCCAGAAAACCTTGAAAATTAATTGGGCAGTTATGCTAGGAGGCTAATGATATGTTTATTCAGTAGTGGAAAATGTCAGCGTGGACGTAACAGTGGAGTTTGTGTGGGAATGGAAAAGAGCTGACAAGTGGTTTATGCCAGAAGTCATTCGGAAATACATAAGCTCAAATTGTTACGCCTTTTTAATGGACTTGCGATTGTGTTGATGTTGTCAAGGTCTCTTAGCCGTCCTGCCACAACAGTCAGACTGCTGAGGCGACAAGAGCTCAGGATGTGATTCACTGCTTCACGTTCACCTCTTTAACACTCAAATGAGGGCACACACACAGGCACACAAGCCAACTGACCACTGCTGCTGCTCACTAATACTGTGAGTAAATATGCAGCCAGGCCCACGCAGGACATGCATGGAAAATTAAAGGGCCCATATTAGAAATATTTTCTGATCTATGTTATAATGTTCAAATTTAGGAAGAGTTCCACCTTATGATGCGATGTGGTGACATAAGAAGTGCTCCACTGTATTTTTAAACTCTTTACACCTTCACGAGAATCATTTGGATAATTTCAGCCCTGGAATTGCCTTTCTCTACTGAATCAAAGGTAAAAAGTAGCTGTTTACTTGAAAACTTCTGTTTCATAACATCACAAGGTGGAATAAAGCGCTTTTTGGGCTTTGGGGATGTAGCAGACTAATATTAAAGGGTTACTCAAACATGTGTGAAGGCATGGTTTTGATAAGGCAACAACACTGTAACATGTCTTAAAACTCAGAAGAGTCAATTTTGTAAAGAAACTTTAACAATCGTCAAAAAGAAGAAGAAGTAAGAAAGAAGAAAGATCATACTTGAAACAGTGGACTTATGGACACTTTTAATATTTAACTGCTGTTATTGTCACTTGTTATTGTTTTTGATGTTTTTTACTGTGGTGTCACTTGCCCAGGGACTACAGATGGAAAAGAGCATTTTTGCTATAATTGTATTTACACTGCAATGTTGTAGATGTTCATTAATATGCACTGCGTGAAAAGTCCCTCAGTCGTCCAGGTAGAATCCATGATAAAAGGAGAAGTTCAATTTGTCAACTGGACAAAGTTTGTTTGGTTGAAAACGTTTCGCCGCTCATCCGAGAGGCTTCGTCAATTCGTCGTTAATATGCACTGTCCTTATTAAATAAACTGTCCTTATTAAATAAAAGAATTAAAAATAAAAGCAGTGTAGGTGAAAAGGAGACATGGAAGTGTAGATTGAGCAGAGGCCAGGTGAATGAGGGAACAGAGCTGTGCATCGAGGTGACATTTAAGTGTAGAGCATTGATTTAAGGATCAAAGTTCAAAGTCAGCTTTATTGTCAATTCTGCCATATGTGTTCAACATACAGTGAATCGAAATTTTGTTTCTCTCTGGCCAGGTAGTGCAAAAAGACAGTGTACAAAATACAATATGAAGACAAAACACAACAAAAAACTATCTAAGACAGAGATCTAAGTTAAAACTAAAGTCTACGGTCTAAAATCTTAAAACAGTGCAACATAATAAATAAACTATACTATATACAGATTTCCAAAGTGTGCAGTGTGCATCAAAAATGTGCAATGGAAGATACAGCAGTGACTTGGTCATGTGCAGTAGAATGTGCATAGGAGTTAAGGTAAAATAAAAATAAATGTGCAACAGTAGTAATTCTAGTGCAGTAACAGGAGTAAACAACAGTACTAAAATTCCAGTAGTCAATGTGCAATAACAGTAGTAAACAACAGTGCAACGGGGGTAAAATTCAATAACAGGAGTAAACAACAGTACTAAAAATTCCAGTAGTAAATGTAAGTGTGCAATAACAGTAGTAAACAACAGTGCAACAGGAGTAAAATCCAGTAGTAAATGTAAATGTGCAACAGTGCAACAGTAGTCCTTAGCAGCAGTTTTTTTTTTTTTTTTTTTTAAAGTGTCTAGAGTGATAGGTCTTTTTATGGAATACAGGTTATGCCAATATGGGGGGTGGGGGGTGGGAGATGGGTAAGGTGGGAGTTCGGGTGTGAGTTCGGGTGTGAGTTCAGCCTCCTGACAGCCTGGTGGATGAAGCTGTTTGAAAGCCTGGTGGAGTGGGCCCGGAGACTCCGGTACCTTCTCCCCGAGGGCAGGAGGCTGAACAGGCTATGTGCGGGGTGGCTCGGGTCACCCACAATGCTGGACGCTCTGCGGGTGAGCCGGGTGTTAAAAATACATTGACTAAATCAATGTAACGCCCTCTATAGAGTGAGAGATGAGCTACACAATTTACAAACTATGGACAATAGCCATGTACATATACAGATGTGTTAACTGGAGTACTCAGATAACCCAATCACTGTCTGGTAATTAGTATGGGATTACCTGTTCTGTTTAATGTCATTCCAATAATCTGAAAACTACATAAATCAGATCATGATCAGATTTGTGGTTAATCAGTGGTGGATGAACTACTCAGTTTTGTTACTTACAGATACAGTACAGATACAGAGGCAAACAGTTACTCATGTAACAGTCAAAGTATCACATGAAAAAAATATATTTAAGTACATATGTTTAAGTAAAAAGGGAAAAAAAAGTAAAAAAAAATGTGCATTTAGAGTAAAAAAATAAAAGTATTTCACATACATTTTGATAAAGTGTAGTTAATATGTTAATGTGTTAAATGTACTGATATTGTGGGTTTTTTTTAAAAAAGATTTTGGTCAACAGTGTCAATATGAATCCATTTCTTAATTTCCTCTTGTCTATTTATTTTTGTTTGCACAAAACCAAAGCGTGAATTCAAAAGCAGTAGTCTGGATGTTACTGCAATCATGGTAAAAAAAAAATATAAAAAGTACTTTTTACTTTTTAGTGCAGTTCAAAATGTAGTGGAGAAGAAAGTACAGATACCTCCTCTCAAATGTAGTGAAGTAAGGGTAAAAGGTACCCACTTTAAAATTTTAGTTAAGTAAAATACTTTACTACTTGTACTTTGTTACCTTCCACCAGTCACTGCGTCCACATGGACAAGTGGAATCCGATTACAAACAGATTTGAATCGTATCGAATTCATGTGCACAGGCTAAGGATTGTATAGGGATTGGTTTCCTGAATCCGATTGGAACCCCTGGCTTAGGCCGATAGTAATCCGCTTGGTGTCACCTTGTGCACGATATCGGATCGGATTAGCGTACTGCGCATGCGCAGGAATTTTCGCCAGGGATTTCACCCAGAAGTGGCAGGAGGCTCCGACGCCGTCATAAGTAGCGATTGTTGCCGGAAAAGTCAGACGAAATCATGTGAAGAAAGAATGCAAAACACATCAGGGCTCTCAAGTTTTGAGCGGGGTCGTGCGTGAGACTGTAATTTCCGAGTGAACAATTTTTCCCGAGGAGCGGGGGGGGCACTTGAATTGCGTGAGAAATGCCGTGTGAGCGTGTGAACACGTCGAATTGCGTGTTGAGAGCCCTGTTTGTCTAAAGAGCAAACTTAAACTACAAAGCAACTAATGAGTTACATAAATGAAGTTATTACCTGATGGTTCTCAGTTTCTTTTATCATCACCGCACTTTGTCAGTGCGCGCTGAGAGGGGCGGGGAGGAGGGACCGGGGCGGGCGGGAGCGGGACATTTTTAACGGATTCATGTAAGAGTCTGGTTAATGCACCGGGCCCGCGTATTCCGCGCCTAAGCCGTCGGAATACGCGTGTCACACTCTCAATGCGTGAGACTTGAGAGCCCTGCAACACGTACACCAATCTTTACACAACCATCTTTGTATACCACCATGTAGTTTGTTGTGTTTTTATTGAGTAGCCATCACCCGGAAGTATTTGGACTACAGCGCCACATAGTGTAGCGGAGCCGGCCAGGTCGCTGACCATTATCCGATTACCCGAGTTTCATGTGCACTGGGATCTAAAGACAGACCACCCGCCAAGTAACGGGATCGGATTTGGAGAAATCCAATCCGATCCTACCATGTGCACGCAGTAACTGATGATAATGTACACTTTGGGATTGAAGGAAAACTCACAGTTCTATTTATCCATCACTATATGCAGCTACCTCCTGTATTTTGGAGAAAATTACAAATTCATAGGTTTGTTTCTCCTGTATCCTTATGACTGTTGTAACTGTTGTATAGCCAGTGTATTTACTTATTGTAGGAGTTTAACAAGTATGTCCTATACCTAGAAATGTGTGTGTTCAGATGGAGCTGGTGGAGGTCCTTGGGGAGAGGGAAACTGTGTCTATCGGTGTTTAGATGAGACGGTAACAATACAGTGTTCAAATGTTTTATTTACACCCACTGCTATAGTTTGGGGATTAAAAACCCATTAAAACATTCTCAAAACACTCCATGACAAACTTTTGCATGAGTTTAATTAGCACTCAAATCACTGTGTACCCAACTGCCAATACCGCTTTTTGCCCTAGCTGTTCTGATTGGACGATGAAGTTTTGTGGATTAGCTGTATCAACACCAGAGCGGAATCCACCGAGCCATGCCTGTGTTGCGAGCATGATAATACGACGCTCCCTATTCATTTTAATGGCAACAGCATCATTGGATTGTCAGTCAAGTCCCCCGAGAGAATAAATCATCCAATTAACACAAAGCTAATGGGCGGGATTTTAATTATGCTTGTCAACACCCCACTCTCCTTTGTTCCTTGCCATTTCAACATCTATTCATCTTCTCCAATCTTTTGCAGGCCGCGTTTCGTGCTCCTGATTACTATTCCACGGGGGCCATTTTGCACAGTCATAAACATACAGTGTCACCATCACTATGTACACACATCCACAAGTGGCGAGCACGCGGCGCCAGGACTCATAATCAAAGTGATGCTCTGTCAGATTATTGGAGAACGAGAGCACAGGGAATAGGAGATGTAATGGGTTCAAGTTGTAAACAGAGAGAATCCATGTTACGCAATATTCACCGCATTTTCGTGTAAATGAACCCAGAATATGCCACTTCGGTGAAGCAAAGATGTTTTCTGGCTTGCTGTTGATATTTAAATTAGTTTTCAATACCCACTTGAACACAAAGGTATTCCCACAAATAAATACACTGGTCCAGAATACACTTTGGATAATATTTGATTTACAATAGTTTAATCCGTTGATGCCACAGCAATGTAGTCCCTGTTTACACCAGCTACATTAAAGGGCCCATAATATGCTATTTTCTGACCTCCATCCATCCATCTTCTGCTTTTTTCATTTCTGGGTCGCAGGGGCTGCAGTCCAAGCAGATCTGCCGCCCAGAACACAATGCACCATGCACCATTCTGATCTATGTTATAAAGGTGTTTTACATGTTTAACCCACAAACGCTGCATCCTGAGTTCGTCTCGCATACAAAAAACCCTAAAAGGTAGCTGTTAACTTGAAAACTACCTCTTCATGACATCACAAGGTGGAACAGAGCATTTTGAACTTTGAAGATGTACTGTATGAACTTTAAAGAGTAATAATAATTACTCAAACAAACAAAACACAACTCCAGAAATGTTTTTGATGATATAACGTTATAACATAACTCACAAGAGTGAATTTTGCATAATATATAACCTTTAATATTGTGAATTTATTTTTGTTGTAGCCCAAAACAAAATAGTTTAAACAGCTACAAAATAAAACAGTAAAACAGATTAGCCAATTCACAGGAAACAAGCTAATGGAAAACTGTTCTGGAGGATTAATGCTGCGTTTATATGATGACGGTCTGAACAGAAGATGCAAAAGTGCCGTCACGTCTTCACTTTTTATTGCGCGTTTAAATGAGCATTTTCGGAAGGAAATCTGTGTGCGTACGGTGACGTAAAAGTGTGTGGAATTGGGGATGCATGCCAGGCGGCTAGGTGGTGCTGTGATACATTATTACTATGTCCGTGCGCATGCATAGAATCTTCCTTCTTCTCATCTGCAGCGCGAAAAGCAAAACAAAACATGGCTACCGGTCAGACGAAGAAGTTCAACTACAGTGGTACCTCACCTTACGAAATTCATTCGTTCCAGAAGTGGTTTCGTAACGTGAATTTTTCATAAGTTGAGTAGCTATTTCAATGGAAAAGGCCTGATTCGTTCCAAGGTTGTTGTTTTTTATAGTGTAACATTTTATTTTTATAGTGTAACATTGGTTCTGCGTCCTGATTGGCTAAGAGACTAGACCAGGACTAAACGTGGACTAAACCAGGTCTAGACCAGAACTAAACCAGGTCTAGACCAGGTCTAAACCTGGACTGGACCTGGAATAAACCAGGACTGGACCAGGTCTAGACCTGGACTAAACCAGGATTAAACTACCTCGTGCCGCTCTTTGCAGGTTTCGTGCGGCTGGTTTGTGGCTCGGGCTCCAGACGACGCGGTCTGGGCGCCGCGGTTTTATCTCGTGCTCGCAGCCCCAGTGCCGGTCGTGCAGACCAGGACTAGGGGTGTTCCTCGCGCAGTGCGTGCTCCTCGCGCAGTGCGTGCTCCTCGCGCGGTGCGTTCATGTCTCCACGCTGCTTCCGGAGTCGAGTCTCCTCCCACGCTTCACTATTTAATACATTTTGTTGAAAATCTTGCGTGTTCGGCGGTAGAGCTAAGAGGCCGAGAAAGGTGCTTTTTGAGCGGGGATAACAGCGGGGCGTGCATCTGAGCGCGCATTATTCGCATTTTTGAGATTTCGCGTTTCGTAACTTGAATTTTCTTTCATATCTAGAGACCAAAATTTAACGTTAAGGCATTTCGTAACTTGGATGTTTCGTATGTAGGGTCTTTCGTAAGGTGAGGTACCACTGTATTGCTTCAGACCACGTTAGACTACAAAGCAACAAAGGTGCAACAAGGTGTGGACTGGGAGTCCTGCCAAACAAAGTACACTGATATATGGACCGATGTGACGTAAACACGTACGTGACGTCAGCAGATTTGACCAGAGTTTTGTGTCTTGGGCAGTGTAGACGAAAACGCTACGGCGGAGCGTATTCAAGTTTTCCACTTTGGAGGGCGGTTTCAGTTTTTTGCATTTTTAAGCCCCCAAAACGCCATCACCATCTAAACGAAAGGCACTTCCGATAAAATATTTTGTCGTTTTTACCTCTAAGCGTTCTCGTGTAAACAGGCCCTAAGTGTCGTAGACAAGTTTCAAATGAGTGACCATCTGGTTGATAGGTGAATACTAAACCCAGTGTGTCACTGGCGTCTCTACACAGACCACATATAGTGTCACAACAGGATACTGTCCCCATTCACTGCGTTTTGATTCATCCTGCAATGTTGCATCTTAGGATTTCTTTGAATGGAATGTGTCAATTGTATGAGTCAAAAAACTGTATTTAAACGGCACATTTTCAGGAACGTTCATGGTCCTGTTTAGGTGTTTGATTTTCAATAAAATTTGTGAGTGGGAGTAAGTTAAAGACTGTTGGCTAATTAGCTAGCTTGTGACTGTAATTTTATGTGTGAGGGGCTTGTTTAGCAGCACAAAATCAGCTCACCTGTCGTAGTTCCAGTTAAGTCAGCTCTTCCTGGTCAGATTCAGTTCAAATAAAGTTCAGATTGAATTCTAAGGCTGCAGCCTAAAGTGACCCAAATCTGATCTTTTTGCCCCTATGCGACCTGTATCTGATCTTCTAATGACAGTCTGAACCACACAGATCCGATTTTTTCAAATGCCACCCAGGTCACTTGGATATGTGGTCCTAATACCAATAAATATCCGATCTTTTGACATGCGACTTCAGTCTGAACGGCTAGGTCATTCATCCGAACTGGCCGTGTTTCTTCACACAAGAGTGGTACAAGTAGGAGTTCACAAATGTATACAAACATTCTTCTCGTCATATGAAAATTGTGTATGAACTCCATGTCAATGAAGCAGTGAAGCACATAGCAATCCCACCACTCTTGGCTGTGACTCCGCACCCACACGTTTCTTTCTACAGACGTTGCTGCCATTGCCCCACGAAACGCCATGGTGAAAAATCTTGTCCTTCTCTTTCTAAATCTCGTCCCTAAAACAAATAAACTGTACATGTTCTGGCTCCGGTGCGACAGCAACTTTAAAATCGCCAGGTGCTCAGTGCTAGTATCTATGTTTAAGCTACTTCCGTAAACACTGAGCACGCTCGCTGCACGTAACATGTGGGACACTTTTAAGGTGTTTAAAGTTCACACTGGAGATCACATACAAGTCGCATTTAATTGGAAATGTGAACGACCTCGCAAAAAAATCAGATTTCACAAAAAAATTGGAATTGAGCATTAAGCCCTGCAGTCTGAACATAGCCTAACAAACCCTCAGACAGAGCATACCTACAGTTAGCACCGCAGAAAAGTATCAATACACCCCAGAAAGTATCAGTAGCGTGGCGTCACCTGTTTCTGTCCATGGAGATCGATTAGTTTTGTGCCATACAGTGGAACATTCCAGGCAAAGCAATAACATCTCATGTAAACAAGCAGGTTACGCACTCACCACAAAAAAGAGTGACAGTGGAGTCGAGTCTACAAATTCAAGGAGAAAAGGCAACCAAACTACCTCAAACTCCACTTGACTTTCTGAGACTGACCAAGATTACTGCTATAATTTCTACTCCAGTGTTGCCTGCTCAAAAAATGACTGCCTGTTTTCACATTCCACTGGGGCCTGACTACAGTTTGCATCTTCTGCTTAGTTAAGCCAGTAACACTGCTCTCCTTCTCCAAAGTGCCCTGTCAGCGCTGGGGTAAACACTGTCACAGAGTTAGCCATAGCTCCACTCCTAGTTCCAACTCATTATTTTTACCCAACAGCAAGAAAATTCAGATGTTTACCATTGTTCGGTTCCAGGTAGGACCATGTCTCCATATCCCCTCTGACGTTCTCTTAGCAGGTAGAATAATGTGGCAAATTGGTGCTATATTTGGCTTGAAACTGGGATCTTAATATTTTTCCTCACTCCTCCCTGTCTTGTGCTCAGTGCATGGGAAACACAATAATCTGTTATGGCTGCATTTCATTACACAGTTGTAGCATTAAAAGTGCACTGTGATTCTCTTAAAAGACAAAATGTGAGGTGTGGGGGCATGTAGAACCATCTTACAGCTAAAGTGACATAACTGCAGATAAAATGCACCCAAATGTAGCCAGATTTAATGCAAGATAACATGCTGGGTTTGCATGCTTTTTTTTTTTTTTACCCTAACTTTAACCATAATTACTACAACTTACTTACCTGGCCAGCCAAATGATATCTCTCTGTATTTCCTATACACCGCGATACCATTTGGACACTCTCCATCCACTCTCGCTCCTCCGGTTCCAAACCGACTCCGCGATTCTGATTCGTTCAAAGATGGTGACGTCAGTGCACCCGCCTTTGCCCGCAAAGTCACTCTTAGGCAGCGGAAGTTCCGCCTCAGTTTTGAATCAAGATGGCGCAATCTCTGATTGGTTCACTTAGCTGTCTGTCTACGCGCAACCGCAGCGCATTCTGTGGATCAAACGTTACCAGACTCACTCGCTGGTACAGCGATGAGTCATGGATTCTTCCAGGCAAACAACTTACCTAGCCCTAATCTAAACCCTAATCTTGAGCTACTGGAATGCATATTTGAATTTGATCTAACTATTGAAATATTTACCTCATGAAGACCTGCCTTTGTCAAAGCTATAAAATGTGCAATGCAATTTTAAAGACATAGAAAACCAAATTCAAAAAGTGACATCACTATTCATGCAAAAGAAATAATGGGGAGGAAATATGATCAACTCATTAATAATGAAATAAAATAATAATCATTATTAATTACTAAATGAAATGGCAATATTGGCTTGACAACTCTGATTCAGACATGGGTTGTGTTGGGGATTATGGCATTACATAAGGCCCTTTTTTGGTGAATATAATATATTCATATATGGACAATAATTTGCTCCATCAGGTTTTGAATTTAAAATATATCTGAACGCTGAAGAAAACATGTTTGAATTATTTTTATCCTGAATTTCAGTTGCTGAAATTTTAAGCATATCTGAATGTGTTTAAAAATTCAAAACTAAATTTTCAAATATTCAGCACAAATATTTAAAGCCCTCAAATTAACAGTCAAAATTCAGAGTATAAAATTTGCAATGAAAATGTTCCAGGCTACCAAGCTATGTGTAGTCAGGCACCTGTGGGGGGTTGGTTGGATGGGTGGAATGAAATGTGGGCTGTTTTTAATCACTGTAAAGCACTTTGTGTTACATTTTTGTCATTTTTTTATGAAAAGTACTCTATAAATAAACGTCAGAACTGACGAAGAAACTGGGATGAGCTGCGAAACGTTTTTGACCAAAAAAAAAACTTTGTCCAGTTGACAAATTGAATTTCTCCTTTTACTATAAATAAAGTTTGATTGATTGATTGACCAAGGCCTAAGCAACCTATTGGGTTAAAAAATTTAAAGTGAGAAATTCACTGGCATTTAAAATGATAAATCAAACAAGTACCTTAAATATAATACTATTCTACCAGATCATAGTGAAAATAGTCCTCTTTTGTGGTGGCTGTACTTTATTCAGTCTTTTTGCCCTCCTTGGATATACATATATATATATATATATATATATATATATATATATATATATGTATATATATATATATATATATATATATATATATATATATACACACAGTGGTACCTCACCTTACGAAATTAAGTCGTTCCAGAAGTGGTTTCGTAACGTGAATTTTTCGTAAGTTGAGTAGCTATTTCAATGGAAAAGGACTGATCCGTTCCAAGGCTTTTTTTTAATAGTGTAACTTTTTTTTTATAGTGTAACATTTGTTCTGCGTCCTGATATGAATAAACCAGGTCTAGACCAGAACTAAACCAGTTCTAAACCTGGACTGGACCTGGACTAAACCAGGATTATCCCGGGACATGGCAGTGCTGTTGGAGGAGCGCGTTGCTCGTGTCTCCGCGCTCCTTGCACGTTCCGCGCTAGAGCTAAGAGGCTGAGAAAGATGCTCTTTCAGCGGGAATAAGAGCAGAGCGGGGCGGGCTCTGGTTCTTTGTGACTTCCAGAGCCGGGGGGCTGACACTGTGAGCTAACAGGCCGAGAAAGGTGCTCTATCGGCGGGCAAGACCGCGGGGTCTCGCTCGGGGCGGGCTCTGGTTCTATGTGACTTCCAGGTCTAGACCAGAACTAAACCAGGTCTAGACCAGGTCTAAACCAGGACCGGATCAGGTCCAGACCCGGACCAAACCGGGACCAGACCAGGATTAAATCACCCCGTGCTCGCCCGGCCCCGAGGGGGAAGCACGGTGCGGGATGGAGCCGCGGCTCCCCCTCGGGGCCGCCGGCCCGATGTCGCTTTTTGATCCTTCGATGTCGGCTCTTCCTAACATTGTGAAGCAGAATTCACCAAGCATTGGATTGTTCCCTCACTAATAGGGAACGTGAGCTGGGTTTAGACCGTCGTGAGACAGGTGAGTTTTACCATACTGATGATGTGTTGTTGATTGTAATCCTGTGTCTCCGCTCCCCTCGCACGTTCGGCGCTATATTGAGCCGTGTCTACCCCCACGCTTCACTATCAACACATTCCATTGAAAATCTATGAAAGTTGGAGTGTTCAAACGTGAGAGAAATGCAAGAAAAGCCCAACTCCAGTCTGAGAAAAGCGTAGAATGTGTGTGGTGAGACAGTTACAGCCCTAAAACATGTAGAACAATTGCAAAATACAAAGTTGTCCTACCTCGCGGACCTCTCCCACCACGGGCCACCTCTGGAACCTAACCCCGTGTGTGTTGATAAAGTGTATTTACGTTTCGGGGCGTGCATCTGACCGCGCATTAATTGAATTTTTGAGATTTCTCGTTTCGTAACTTGAATTTTCTTTCGTATCTAGAGACCAAAATTTGACGTGAAGGCGTTTCGTAACTTTTCGTATGTATCTTTCGTAAGGTGAGGTACCACTGTATATATATATATATATATATATATATATATATATATATATATATATATATATATATATATAGAGAGAGAGAGAGAGAGAGAGAGAGAGAGAGAGAGAGAGATAGTATATATATACAGTGGTACCTCACCTTACGAAAGACCCAACAAACGAAAATTTCAAGTTACAAAATGCCTTTACGTTAAATTTTGGTCTCTAGATACGAAAGAAAATTCAAGTTACGAAACGTGAAATCTTAAAAATTCAAATAATGCGTGCTCAGATGTGCGCTCAGCCACACCATATACAGTATATATATATATATATATACACCATATATATATATATATATATATATTAGGGCTGGGAATATTAACGCGTTAATCGCGATTAATCGCGATAGAGTTTTAATCGCGAACAATTTTTTTAATCGCGATCAGAGTTTGCCAGCATTTTCCGCAATTCTACCATCCATATGCAGCTCATTTGGTTGTATTAATTAAACTCATTGTTGGTTAAACGCGCTATTTTGAGTTTGCTAGTATTTTGTTCCTTCTACGCATCCCTAGGCAGCTCGAGCGGGCTTCAATCATTTATTTACAATTTCTCAAAGTAAGCACTATTACTGGTTCATTGTTACTTTTTCCTTTCTCTGCACTTTTTTGAAATAAAAAAAATGGTGAGAAATACTTTGCATTGTGAGTTTAACTTTAGATTCGAACGGTCTTACTGCAAGATATCAATTTTAAACATGCAAAATAAATCACGATTAATCGCGATTAACTATGACATTTCTGAGATTAGTTGCGATCAAGAAAATTAATCGTTTGACAGCCCTAATATATATATATATATATATATATATATATATATATATATATATATATATATATATATATATATAATTTTTTTTTTTGCATCCTTGTGCATGTGTGTTGTAGGTGAGCCCCTCCCATCCTGCAGAGGGTGACAGTTGCCAGAGAAATGATCTCTCTGTCCATTACAGCTCATTTATCACGCCGTAAAGCCATAAAGAAGTGCTTCTGCTCTAATGGAGACATTACACACTCACTGTTCAGTCCCTGTCTCATCCATTCTTCACCCTCACACTGCGCGCCTCAGCTGCGCTTTTGTCTAGTTTCACTTGACAAAAGTCTTTGAACTCCATTTGTCTCAATATATGCTTTATATTTCTACTCTAGTTTAACTTGTCCTGTTGTGTTAATTGAGTGGAGCGGTAGTATGAGGGCATTGCACGCCTACCTTCTGTCTTCTGACAGTGACATCTAGACAAATAGTACAGAGTTCACACACACACACACACGCACACACGCGCACACACACACACACACACACACACCTTCCACAATTCCACAATTATTGTTCAAATGAATTTTATTATGAATATCCAGTGAAGTGTAACTGCAGTAACAAAACAAATACACAAACATAACCCTATATAAAAATGCTCACTACATCTTTCTCAAGGCTACTTTGTGAAATCCCTATGTCATATGCAGTATAGGCAAAAACTTTTTGAAAGCAGTTCTGCCTCCAGTCTCTAAACTACACAGTATAAAGTGCATGCAAACCCATTAGAAGTGCAATTTTCAACTGCCCAAATATCAAGTTTCATCCCAACAGAACACAAACTTCAACCATAAGATGGTCTTTTTAAAAACAGGATTCAAACACAGCTCAAACATGTGATGGAAAATAAAATCAACATAACAAACCATTTTCTGAACCAACACAAATGTACTTGGAACATTTTCAGTTCCTTTCGTGTTCTCGCAGTGTCCAGCTGGGGCTCAGGCTGTGCCTATCCAGACAGCTGCTCTGTCCCTCTGGTTCCACTGTCCCGTGTCCATGAGGCCGTGTTAGTAAAGACAGGCTGCTCTCAGAGGAACAGTGGTCAGTTACTAAATGGCACCACTCTCCACTGTAGGAGCTTTGAACATAGATCCAGAGACTACTACTTGCTTTTTTTTTTAACAGATTGTTGTGGTGGTGTCCTATGAGACCTGATCACGCCAGTGTTTAGATTCTCTGTCAGTGCCCTGAGGCAGTCTCTCCTTTCTTTCTTTCTTTCTTTCTTTATTAGTTTATTTGACAGGGACAATGTGCAAAAACATTAAAGATGCTTTACACCAGATTATAGCTGAAGCTAGTTTCCATCTGTAGTCCCTGAGCAGGTGAGAAATACAATATAAAACGTAAACAATACTATACGCCCAAGGGCTCTATATATACAGTATAATATAGACCATTTGTATGTTCTAAAACTGAACATGTGCTCTCTAGAACAGGTAAATTGCATTTAGAACGTACATGGCAAGATCACAATCGCAAATTCATCGCACATTTTCGTCCCTTGAATCATCATTTTAATTCTCTTATTAACATAGAAATGTGGATAGGCTTGCTTTGTGTGAATGTTTTTTTTTTTTTTTATTGCAAACCATAACAGTTGTCAGTGAGACAACTTTGTGTTTGGTGTTCCACTGTCATGTTCCACTTTCTTGAAGTGCTCTGCAACAGTGTGAGTGAAGTGCTTCTCTTCTGTCATCAAAATGACTGAAGTTCCCACTGTGGGTGAAATAATGTGCTGTAACCCTGAGGTAATTCTCATTACCGATGGACCTCCAGTAATCTCCAGTTAGCGCCACTGTGTTTGTCTGTCCCAACGCTTGTTGTACTAGGGGTGCTACTCGGGCTGGGACTTTTGGGCCGTGCCATGCTCGGACGCGGTTGCCTGGGGTTCTGTGGACTGCATTCGCACCTGCGTGGCCGATGGTGTTGTTGCACGAGTCCAGCGGCATCACACGGTTCCAGCAACATGGGGTGTCTATTGAGTGGTGGGACCGATGTGGGTCCTGCTGGGTGCGCGCTCCTCCGTGGGTTTGTGGATGTGGTGGCAGCACAGGGGAGTGGGGGCGGCCGGGAGGCTGCAGAGATTCTGTTGCCGTCCGTGGACCTCGTCGGGGGAGGGAGTGGTTCTCCATATGTTTTAGTCTGGAATTGTTTCGTGTTTTCCTCGTGCTTTGGCCCACATCCTCCAGCTGGGACTTCTCAGTTTCGTACAAATTGTTTTCCTTCCAGCCGGATCCTGTAGTTTGTCTAATGTTACAAGCAGTGGCCACAGCTTATGAAAAACTAGTTCACTAGGTCACAAAGAGCATTCATTAATCCTGCGATTAAAATATTAATGTTGTTAAAATTGTTTTGTGTTAACGCGTTAGTAGCACAATATTTTTGACAGCACTAGTGTAAAGATATTTTTTAGTAGTGATGTCAGTGTAATCTGTCAGTCATCCAGGTATGATCCATAACAAATGTTTTTTTCTATACCCCATATGTAAACAATCAAACTACAAAATAAACATGATCATGAATATAGGAGAATAGGTTATGCTTGACGTAAGAGTCAGAAATAATAGGCTACAAGTGAGACGTGGACTGAGCCAGGCCCTCCAGAGAGTGTGTACGGAACAGCAGAGGTGGGGAAGGGGGGGGGGGGGGGGGCAAAAGCAGAATAACATGTTGATTTAGAGACAAAGAGATGGAGCGAGCAGAGGAAGGAGCACGCAAAGTGCAACAAATTAAAAGGAAAACACAGCAACGTCCTGGAGGACCTCAAGTGGTAAATGAATATTGTTTCTAAACACCAGGGGAACCGACGTGACGAGCTGAAGGAAAGGAGTGCAAACAAAAAGAAAAAAAAAACAGAAGAGGGATTAGAGAGGGGGAACACGCATGAGATGTCAACATGACTGGACTTCAGATAAACTATAATGAAAATCCGCTATATTTTTAAGATTCATGCTTAAATAACAATGTCATTTACAGTAAAGACCATTTAAATGAGGGACCTGATAGTGCAACTTTTTGATAATTATCCATGTATATATTCATCCCAACTCACATGCATAGTTCCAATTTGAGAAGAAAATTAGACCCAGGTATTGTAGTTGTTCTTAAGATGTGTGTAGAATCCCTCAGTCGTCCCAGACCCAGGTATATTAAAAAGTAAAGTAAAAATAAATAAAAGATAACAAGTATTTTAAATGTGGACTAGGTAATATTTCTGGTGAAAGGTCTGCCACCATCTTGTCTCCACAGCTGGGCACTATCTATGGAGACAAGAAAGTGATGCCACAGGCCAAAAGACCTGTCAGATCTGTTGAGAAGTGACCCAAACCATTATAGGAATGCATGTTTTTATGGTTAGTTTTTGAACAATCAAAACATAACATAGTGACAAACCCAAATAATACTACATTAATAATGCTACTTAATACTTACTTACTTAAGACAACTTAAAATGTCACGATTAGCTGACACATTCTTCTACTAGTGGCACCACTTACAATGGAGGGAACACTGTCATAAAATACTCATAGAGCCCATTGCAGGTATATAAGTCTTGTGAAGCAACCGCTCAATATCTTTCCCAAGGACACATCAGTTAGAACAATCTCTCGAACACAGGGACAGACGCCAATAACCTGCTGAACACAGCCGTACGGTGCCAAGAAACTCTGACAGTGCCAATGTAACGCGTCCTCATTAAAGTGTGGCCACAACAGAACAGGAAGGGTATTAGCTTAGCCTTATGGTGACTACTGCTGTGTACTTCTTTGTGATAGCCTTATAATTATGTATAATTTAACGGCACAGGATAACTACTGTGGACTTTAGATCACAAAGGGCAGTACAAAAGCAAGGCTGTGTGGGACTGCTTTGGTTGTTCATTTTACATGTTCTTCTGCAAATTTCCCATTGAGAACGAACATATACCACAGGTCAGGAACTCAAATATCGTTTGATATACAGTGGTACCTCACATTACGAAAGACCCTACAGACCCTAAATCCAAGTTACGAAATGCCTTCACGTTCAATTTTGGTCTCTAGATACGAAAGAAAATTCAAGTTACGAAACGCGAAATCTCAAAAATTTGAATAATGCGCGCTCAGATGCACGCCCCGCTGTTATCCCCACTCAAAAAGCACCTTTCTCTGCCTCTTAGCTCTAGCGCCGAACAAGCAAGATTTTCAACAAAATGTATTAAATAGTGAAGTGTGGGGGGAGACACGACTCCGGAAGCAGCGCGGAGACATGAACGCACCGCGCGAGGAGCGAGGAGCGAGGAGCACGCACCGGCTGGTTTGTGGCTCGGGCTCAGTAATATATTCGTTTAAAATGAGGCTTTTATTGTTGAGGGAGCGAGTATTGAAGAGAGACAGCTTTAGGTGGCGCTGTGTGGTGTCTGGCTGTGAGGACGGAGGGAGAGGGCGGAGATTGGCTGGTTTCACGTGGGGTTTGTTGTGGTGACGTAATGAGGAAACAGGTGAGCGGTGAGACCAGAGGGACGGGATGGCATTGGGAGATGAGAAGTTGTAGTGAAAAATGCGACCGGAGCCTCTGTGTGGAGGTCGGCAGCTGCGGAGTAGTCCAAGTTGTTGGAGAGTATCGGTGCAGGATGGGCGGCGGCGGCAACTGTTGAGGCAGTGAAGAGCGGAGGCAGAGTACCGGAGAGCCATGCTGTGGTGGACCGGTGAGAAGCCAGCGCCAGACCCGGGCAACGGCAGTGGAGCAGTCCCGGGGGCCCCGGAGACGAGGTACGAGGAGCCCAGAAAAATCCACAGAGGGGCGAACATCCGAAGTCCGGGAGAAAGGCCAAAGGTCCCGCAGTCGTGCTGTCAATGCCGAGGAGCGGACCGGAGCGGAGATCTCCTGCACTAGCAAGCAGGCCAGCGGAGAGCACGCAGGCTAAGTACCCGTCTGAACTGAGCACACCAGGACGGTTGGATCCTGGAGGGACAATTCGTGGGGCCCCAGCTGCACAGCCAGGTGGCAACGACAAAACACCGCTCAGAAAGTTGGAGAAGACAAGCACGCCGGGGACACAACAGCAGGACACCCCCGTGCAGGTAAAACGCCGATCAGAGTCACAGGGCCAGAAAAGAGGTGATCATTGATGTTTACAGAAAATATAAAAAGTATCCAAGCAATATGTTGTGTGGATGCAATTATAAAAGCGGATGCTCATTAAAATCCATTAAAATCCATTAAAAAAAAATGTTACACTATAAAAAAAACAAACCTTGGAACGAATCAGGCCTTTTCCATTGAAATAGCTACTCAACTTACGAAACCACTTCTGGAACGAATTAATTTCGTAAGGTGAGGTACCACTGTATTTTTATATAAATTGGTATTTATAATTAATAAATTATAATTAATAACTTGTTGGCAGATCTATATTTAGTATGTTCTTGTTTAGTCTAATAGCAACTATGGGCCTTATGAGGTCACCATATCTAAGGACTATGTGTTGACATCATGATTGAGAGTTCAGTTCTTCTTAATGCATTCCCACTGTGTGCAATTGGGTACTTATAGCCAGTCCCTTCTACATTCTGTTCAAATCCAGAAGTCTAGAATCGGACAAAGTGTGAAAAACCTCTGTCCTTACTTGAAACGATGCAATCACACACATTTTTTATCTCAAATGTGGACATCTCCTTTTGAAAATTATTCTAACATTCAGAACAAAATATATAACTTCTTTTACCTGAGATAATCTCAGACTCAGACTTAGACTTAGACTTAGGCTTAGACTTAGACAAACTTTACTGATTCACAAGGGAAATTGTTTTGGGTACAGTAGCTCACTCATCAAATATAATTTATAACAGAGGGTGTCCTCCTATGGTCATGAGCTCTGGGTAATGACCGAAAGGACAAAATCGCGGATACAAGCGGCCGAAATGAGTTTCCTCCGCAGAGTGGCTGGGCGCACCCTTAGAGATAGGGTGAGGAGCTTTTGAGTCCCCCCAAAGGAGCTGGAGGAAGTGTCCGGGTTGAAGGAAGTCTGAGAGTCCCTGCTTAGACTACTGCCCCCGCGACCCGGCCCCAGATAAGCAGAAAAAAATGAACGGATGGATGGATGGATGGAACAGAGGGTAAAAAAAAAAAAAAAAAGATGGAAAAGCAACCAAAGAGCAATAGACCAGTGTCAGATGAGACATAATTATAAAAAATAAAAATAATGATAAATATAGCTGCAAGCAGCAATGTGGGGCCAAGCACCGAAGGTGCATGTAGGCCTCAGCATATATTATCATTTTGTCATGACAGCCAATCAAACGCTACGTTATAAGCAGAAATATCCTTCAAATTTTGTCCTGTTGGTGGCGCTAGAGACCCTAACAGGGTCTGACAGGGTCTAACAGAGTCTGACAGGGTCTAACAGGGCCTGACAGGGTCTGACAGGGTCTAAGAGAGTCTGACAGGGTCTAAAGAGTCTGACAGGGTCTAAAGAGTCTGACAGGGTCTAAAGAGTCTGACAGGGTCTAACAGGGTCTAACAGCATCTGACAGGGTCTAACAAGGTTTAACAGATCAAAGACACATCAAGACAGATCAAAGGTACATTTTCTGCGTTGCCTAGCAACGGGTCTAACAGGGTTTAATGAGGTTTAACAGATCAAAGACACATCAAAGACAGATCAAAGGTTGCTAGGTACGTTGCCTAGCAACACAGAAAATTCCTGAAAATTTCTGCAACTTTGACCTGCTGGTGCCACTAGACGGTTGGGGCTGGGGGCCTATAAATTGCTGTGGGTAATGAGGAGACTGGCTGGAATGTGCATGCAAAATTTCACAACTTTTTACCAGACAGTTCTCGGGGTTGAATCAGTAGAAACACTATGGTGCCTAGCACCTTCGGTGCTTTGCCCCAATAAATGTATATGTACAAATCAGAATTAAATAGAAAAGTAAGTAATAAAGTATAAAATACAATATCAAAATATAGCTGCAAGCAGCAATGTGGGGCCAAGCACCGAAGGTTCATGTAGGCCTCAGCATGTAGGCCGCATGCAGGGTCTGACAGAGTCTAACAGAGTCTGACAGGGTCTAACAGAGTCTGACAGGGTCTAACAGAGTCTGACAGGGTCTGACAGGGTCTGTTCTGACAGGGTTAGACCCTGTCAGAACAGACACATCAAAGACAGATCAAAGGTTGCTAGATGCGTTGCTAGGCAATTGACAAATTCCTGCAACTTTGACCTGCTGGTGGCACTAGACGGTTGGGGCTGGGGGCCTATAAATCGCTGTGGGTAATGAGGAGACTGGCTGGAATGTGCATGCAACATTTCACAACTTTTTACCAGACAGTTCTAGGGGTTGCCATAGACTCCCATTGAAGAAAGAATATAAAATAATAATAAGAAGAAGAATCAGGAGACCAGAACATCAAAGGAAAGATCAAATCGTTGCTAGGCAACGTCGCTAGGCAACGTCGCTAGGCAACGTCGCTAGGCAACGTCGCTAGGCAACGTCGCTAGGCAACGTCGCTAGGCAACGTCGCTAGGCAACGTCGCTAGGCAACGTCGCTAGGCAACGTCGCTAGGCAACGTCGCTAGGCAACGTCGCTAGGCAACGTCGCTAGGCAACGTCGCTAGGCAACGTCGCTAGGCAACGTCGCTAGGCAACGTCGCTAGGCAACGCAGAGCAAACACTGTAGGGTACCTAGCACCTATGGTGCTTGGGCCCTAATAAGATGTCCAATCCCAGCTATATACAGTTGTAGGTAGTATTATCTGTTACATAAGGGTGAGTTGTTGTACAGTTGTATGGAGTATTATAGTATGAATGTAGTCCTGTATCTCTCACTGTTTGAGCGGAGCTGTAGGAGCCTGTTGGAAAATGAGCTCCTCTGTCTCTCTATGGTCTGGTGCAGTGGGTGAGCAGGAGTGTCCATGATGAAGAGCAGTTTGTCCAGTGTCCTCCTGTCCCTCACTGTGACAAATGTCTCCAGCTCACAGCCGATCACATGACCAGCTTTACGGATCAGTTTGTCAATCTGTTTGATGTCCCTTTTACTGGTGCTGCTCCCCCAACAGACCACAGGGAATTACAAGGCGCTGACCACCACAGACTGGTAGAAGATCTCCAGTAACTTACTGCACACATTGAAAGACCTGAGCTTCCTCAGGAAGTCCAGTCTGTTCATGCTCTTGTAGACAGCATTCCAGTTGTCCCTCCAGTCCAGCCTGTTGTTCACATGGACTCTAAGGTACTTGTAGCAGTCCACAATCTCCACCTCATGACCCAGAATGGTAATGGGCTCAACTGGTGTCCTCTTTCTCCTGAAGTCAGTCATCAGTTCCTTGGTCTTGTCAATGTTCAGGAGCATTTGATTTTTGTTTCTGAGCGAATCCGTGCTGTTTCTCAGTCCTTCATGTTGTTTTGTTCCCCTTTTTATGTGAACCTCTCTGATTGGTTAATCCACCTGTCAATCACCCCCTCTGAAATGGAGACAGGATATGACTCCAGATCCACGTGTCGTGATGTTTTGTCCAAATGTGCCAGGTAATACTTATGAGGCTGTGTTAGTAGGTTATTATGGCAAAGCATGACTTGACTAAAAGCCTGGAGCATCTGCCTCCTAAAGCCTTCTCATGTTTTATGACCCTCCAGGGCACCGTAGTCTGAGGATGTCATTTTTATTTCCCATCAATATTCCATCAGAGAAGAGCTTTTATCTCCATTAACCCAAACATCTTCAACACCTGCATCTGTACACACACACATGCACGCACACTATCATCTGATGCACATACATTGGCTCTAACACAGTCCAATCACAAACCAACTGCATACATTGTATATTCATAGTCCCGTCATATAAAATTCATGACAATAGAATCACTTCTACAGAACTGCTGGAAAATTTCAAAACCAAATCATACTGCATAAACAAATTAAGCTGACAATGTTTTCCCAGAGTGTGGAGAAATTCAAACCACCACAGATTAAAATAGCCCAGCCACCTGTTGCTGTTGTGTAATAACAAGGAAAAACATTCTTAAAGTCAAAACAAAAATACGGTTAAAGGTCAGTTTTGTGCAAATGTTAAATCACTTGTTAAATTATAACTTAAAGCAGCCCAGAGTGCCCAGAGTAACCACAGACATGACACAAACATCCAAACTCCAGATAGAAAGACCTATTTCTCTGACTGCTGTGAGGCGAGATAGTGCTGGCCTGTGCTTCCTCTCATTTTAAAGGGCTCATATTACACTATTTCCTGATGCTTGTTATAATGTAGTTTCCTCATCAAAAACATACCTGGAGTTGGGTTTAGTTTCATTCACACATGTTGAACACACTGACCCTGCATATTCAGGTTGAGTTCATCTCTCAAACGGAAAACACTCTGTTCCATCTTGTGATGTCATGTGGTAATGCAGGAAGTGCTCCACTGAGTTTCTAAACTCCATACACATTCAAAAGAATCATGTGTATGACTTCAGACCTGGATTTGCCAATCTTAGCTTTTAACTTGAAAACTACTATTGGATGACATCACAAGGTGGAACAGAGGATTTGGAATATTTAGAGATGTGGGGAGTTTAATAATTCACGATTTCTCAAGCATGTGTGAATGAAACAAAACACAACTCTACAGCTCTGGAAAAAAATAAGAGACCGCTGGATTTTTTTCTGAAATCAGCATCTCTACATGTATTACAGCCATTCCATTCCAGCGTCTGTTGAATTCCAACACAAACACAAAGCTGAGCTACTTCAGTTCTTGCACCAGGAGTGGAATAAAGTCACCCAAGAACAATGTGAAAGACTTGTGGAGAGCATGCCAAGACGCATGAAAGCTGTGATTAAAAATAAGGGTTACTGCACCAAATATTGATTTCTGAACTCATTTCTCAACATTAGTATTATGTTGAGTGATGAATTTGATCTTGTTTCTTTGCATTGTTTGAGGTCTGAAAACATGTATCTTTTTTGTTATTTTGACCATTTGTCATTTTCTGCAAATAAATGCTCTAAACGATAATATTTTTATTTTGAATTTGGGGGAAATGTTGTCAGTAGTTTATAGACTCAAACAAAAATGTCCCTTTTTCCCAAACACATACCTATAAGTAGTAAAATCAGAGAAACTGATTGTGAGTGCGGCGATCCGCCTCACTAGCCTCGGTCTCGATGTTTCTTGAAGTTTCTTTCCGACGCGTCACGTAACGTACAATAAAGAGTCTTGAATCAAAGAGTTTGTCTTTTCTATCTTTACTAAACAGACCCCCCAGGATTTCGTGGGCATTTTTTGTGATTGTTGCGGGCTAAAATGCTTGAATTTGCGGGAGCTTTTCCAAAAAGTTGCAATGAAAGTTGCGGTGCTTTTAAGGTTTTTGGTTGCGATTTTGTTGCGGGAGGAAGTGAAAGTTGCGATAAATAGTTGCAATTTTCCCTTTTTGTAATTAAAATTGAGTAACATTTTGAATACTGAGTTATTACTGACAAAGGTTATTATTATTATTATTATTATTATTATTATTATTATTATTATTAAACAAGGTCCAACGTGCTCCATAAGCAGAAGAATTCCAGGGTTCTCTACAAAGGCGGATGGTAAGTCACTCATTGCGATCATTTGTGCTCCTGGCTGTGTTCTCCTGGGCCTTCGCACTGTCAAGGGGCATTTTTTTCTCTCCTTTTCAAACTCTCCTGCAGCGTGAGCTGACTCGTCTTTGGCTGGGTTGCCTGTAACTCGCTGTATTGTGTCGGGTGTTTGTTTTTGAGGTGCCGTATCGGTTTGTTGTGTTAAATGTTGCCCTTTCCTTTCCACCCCTTGTAATCCCAAGTTTACATGTCAATGCTATGCTATGTCAATGTTGTTGTCATCAACTTTATAGTATTTCCAGACCCAGACATACTCGCCAAACATTATAGCGTTCTTATAGCGCTCATTATAGCACTCTTATCTTCTCTGTACTCGCGCTTTGCGCTTCGAGCTGCTTCCGTGTATTTAACCAATATCGTGTCATGCCGCACGCGTTGATGTTTCTGTGTGAAGTCTCACTCTGTGCCACCGCATAACCATAGATCTCATCTAGGATATGTTAAAAAATAATAAGAATACTTGCTACTAGCAAGTGTAAATAATAGGTGGGGATTTATGACGATTTATGCAACGGTGGGAGACGAAAGGAGGACAAAATGTAAAAAAGGAGGACACGTGACAGACGCCCGGACAGACAGCTCTAAAAACAGACTGTCCGGACGAAATCCGGAAGACATGTTTCTTTGCCATTAGAAGCCGTGTCCCAATTCCCAGAGCGCGCGGCTCGGAGCGTGGCCCGAAGGGCATGTGCGTCACACATTTCGACAGTACACCGCACGGCCGGCGCCATGAGGGGGCGTTTGGTGGCGACGCCCCCTCACGTCATCAGTCCCGCCCCCTCAGATGTGAGAGTTGCGCTGTGTTTCGCATTGCCCAATTGCGCTGTGTTTGCGCTTGTGGTGGAGGGCTGGTGTTAATGTACTGTCTCTTGGCGTTGCTCAGATCAGTTGTTGGCTTGGTTTTGTGGTATGCAGGAGATCACTTGACTGAGGGTCTACGTTCAAATAATAATAATAAAAAACTCTCATCACTTTTTACTCTTACTCAGTCAGTCTCTTACAAAGGTGTAGTCTAAATACATGAGCTCTCGAGGAGCACGCCTGACCCATTACGCACGCGAGGAGTGGTGTGTATGTGTGTGTGTGTGTGTGTGTGCGACGCGACGCGATGCGACGCGACCCCGCCCCCTGTGATAAACTCACCCTCCCTAATATTTTATGTCTGGCGCCGGGCCTGGTACACCGGCGCGACGATTGCTGTCCCACTTCTTTTTTGTCCCATGCGCAGTTAACACGCGGTCCGAAGACCGCAGTCGTTAAGCGGTCCGCGGACTGCAGTCGGGGCTGAGCAAGTGTGCACCGCCTTGACTGCAGTCTGAGCCCCCTTCGGGCCGCGCTCCGAGCTGTGCGCTCTGGGAACTGTGACACGGCCGCAGTTTCGTTTCGTCACACAAAAAGAAGGCAGAAGTTGGTCGGCGTTCAATACGTCGCCGATGATTGAGCAAAATTAGTAAAAATTGCGGAAAAGTTGCGGTGATTGGTGAAAATTGCAACACCGCCCTGAATTCGTGGGGATTGGCTGAAGTTGCGTTGAAGTTGCAAATCGCAACATCGCGAATTCCTGGAGGGTCTGACTAAAGCGAAGGTCATACAGGGTGGATACAAATGCGGTGAATAAAGAGGGAAATGGAAAGAGGAAGTTCTGAGGCTTGTGGTTTCCTATGCGTGTTGTGTAAGGCTCTGTATGTGTTGTGAAGTCCTTCTTGGCGTCTTTGCGTGTCATATAGTGGTGAGTTCCTGCCTGTCACTGGGAGACCGGGCTTCCTTGTTCTTCTTGGCTCCCGACAGGACTCACCCTATGTTGCGTTGTTGACGATGCTACTTGACGTCCTACCTCGACGTCCTTCTTGCAGCCCGTATGTGCCTTGTAGCGGTGCGTGTTCCCGTCTGTCACCCGGGAGACGACCGATGTCACACTCTTACGTGACTATTGCGCGACGTCCTACCTCGACGTCCTTCTTTGCTACTTAACGTCCTTCATGACGTCCCTACGTGACGGTCAAAAGACTGTGTAGCTTCTGTGGTCCAGGACGTCCTAATACCCCGTCATCTCGGCTCATCCGATACTCTATGGTCTTGGGGTATCCTCCTGGCCACCAGACCGCGTCTTCTATCCTTTCGTAGCGTAGTCGTTTCTTCTTGTGTGTGTGTATATGTGTCTTCTGTGGTATCTTCCGTCTTGTGTGTGTGGAGATGTGTTCTGTGGGTGGATATATACCAGGCGAGATCAAAGATAAAAGATCAAAGAATAAAGGATCAAAGTGGACCAATCGTTCCGCGTTTCCTGAACATCAAGGCGGGACAGGAAGCCATTTTGAAAACAGAATATACAGAATGCACAGAATGTACGAAATGGCTCTTACACTGATCATTTTGTAGTGGTCTCTTATTTTTTTCCAGAATGCACATGCACATACAGTATTTTGAGCAAAACATAAATGAAACACTCACTCAGCGGATTAAGATACTGTTCATAACCAAATTCATAACTATTTTTTTTTCTGAACAAAATCCATTTAAACAGTGTTCTGGAAATACCTTTCATTGAATCACACAGTATGACCTACTCTTACAGATACACATTAACAGCTGACCTTTCTTTTAACAAGGCCTCTTACAGAACAAGCCTCTCAAAAAGTCAACAAGTACAAGAAAAACTAATTATCACTGAGATGCTAAAACGTCATGCCCGGGTAATTCATCCACTCTAGAGCTCAGTGGAGAGGCTTTCAGACCAGGTCAGCCATGTTGAATAATCAGTGACTTTAATTATGCTGTATCTCCTGAGAACATATTATCTGTGAGGAGAGCTGAGGAGGAGGAAAGGAAGCGTGCACATTTACAAAAGGTTACCAGTAACAAATAAATAAGATTTTTGTTGAAAGTCAAAACACATTTCATGAAGTACTCGATGTAGAGTTAAAGGTGCACTGTGGAATTTTTCTGGTGGAGAGTCTGCCACTTGCTTGACTCTATGGACTCTATGGATATATCACTGTTTGCCTTGATTATTCCACAGTATGGAAATAAACTTGGCAATCACAATAGAGACAGGTTAATGGTCAGATCTATGGAGAAGCAAGCCTGCACATGGTAAAAATTCATACAGCTCTGGACAAAAAGAAGAGACCACTGCATTTTTTTTCTGAAATCAGCATCTCTACATGTATTACAGCCATTCCATTTCAGCATCTGTTGAATTCCAACACAAACACAAAGCTGAGCTACTTCAGTTCTTCAGTTACAGTACTGATAATGGTCACCCAAGAACAATGTGAAAGACTTGGAGAGCATGCCAAGGCGCATGAAAGCTGTGATTAAAAATAAGGGTTATTGCACCAAATATTGATTTCTGAACTCTTCTAAAGTGTAAAGATTAGTATTATGTTGTTTTAAAATTAATTTTTAACTGAACTTGAAACAAAATTATCAATTTGTAAATGTTTCACATAAGACTCATTTTATGATGCTTTTATGTGTGTGAAAATATTAACATTTTGTGTTATTGTTGCTGATGCTGCCTCTTGGCCAGGACACTCTTGTAAAAGAGATTTTTAATCTCAATGAGTTCTTTATCCCGGTTAAATAAAGGTAAATAAATAAATAATCTTGTTTCTTTGCATTGATTGAGGTCTGAAAACATGTTTTCTTTTTGTTATTTTGACCATTTGTCATTTTCTGCAAATAAATGCTCTAAACAATAATATTTTTATTGGAATATGGGGGAAATGTTGTCAGTAGTTTATAGACTCACACAAAAATGTTCCTTTTGCCCAAACACATACCTATACATAGTAAAATCAGAAAAACGTATATTTTGCAATGGTCTCTTATTTTTTTCCAGAGCTGCATTTTTTTTTTCTTTCAGGTATTTTGAGCTATAAAATAAATGTAATTAAACAAATGCAAAGGAGATATGTTTAATGCCCTACTGTGGAACATTCCAGGCAAACAAATAATATCTCCATGGAGACAAGCAGGTGGTGGACTCTGCACCAGAAACGTTACACAGTGCACCTCGAAAGAAGACATATTGTGTGTGCATGTGCTTTATGTATTTAGCATTTAACTATAACATAATGGAGATTATTTTGTTAAATTTAAACTGCAATATTGATCAAAACTGGCTTAATAATTGAAACCACTGACTTCTTTTTTTTTTTTTGGTTTATTTGACAGGGACAGTGTACATTAATTAACATATCTGTAAATGTACCAGAATTAGCCAAAAGGCTATTTTTCATCTGTTGTCCCTGGACAGATCTTAAAATGGTCTTCCTGTTTAAAAGTGCACACCTGACAGGCCTCTCATTTTCAGAGTGGCATTTCTCCACAAGATCTTTATTTATAAGCTTTCATTGTTTAGACGTGGTTACTTGACATTTTTTAATACTACAAATGATCTGAAGTCTGATTTTGAATAATTCCAAGTAAATACGGAGCAGTGGGCAGAGGTAGAGGTCAGCTGAAACAGCAAAGTTCTGACTCCTAAGACTTCTATTTCAGGAAAATACAGGATTACTGAAACATGCATGAATCAAAAGAAATAGAACTTTTGAGAAAAGATGAGGGAAAGTCAATTTTACATAGCAAAATTGAGTCAAAGCTCAAAATGCTATGTTCCACCTTGTGCTGTCATGTAGTTTTCAAGTTAAAGATAAGTCAGTTAAATGTGAATGAAACAAAACACAACTTTGGGTATGTTTTGGATGAGGAAACAACATTCTATCAGATCAGAAAATAGTGCAATATGGGGCCTTTAAACTTTAGTGAGTTGCAGCTATATGTGTGGAATGAAATGAGAATGAGAATTAATTGGAAGCAACTATCTGTGACAGTGTCACAGCCAGCCCCACAGAGGTTTATGCCATCTCCTCCCAAAGTTTTCAAAGTTTTGTTCCACCAAACGCATTTCCACTTTTAGTCTGGTCATTTACTGTGTGTTAGAAGATGAAATGATCCCCTGGTTTTGGTTGAATCAGTTCAGTAACAGATGGTGCCTCCTGTAGTGGCAGCTAGTTAGGTTGCCATGTTCTATTAGCTCAGCCCACTAAGTTTACGAACTTCAATGGCCAAAAAAGAAATTGTATATAACTTTGATTTTGAATAGAACAGCCTGACAGAGCTCCAAGACTGTACCAAAACTCCATCTGTGTAAACGTAATTCATTTACTGTTACTTTTGGCTTTTTTATGGTCACATTTCAACTTCAAAATTGACTTTAAAAATGCTTATTCCATTCTCAACATGACATAAATGACATAAAATAATTTTTTTGTTCTTGTTTTTCCAATCTAACTTTCTGGATAAGTTGGAGGAACTTTTGGAGTAAGTCTTTCTGAAGTGAATACTCATTGTGACAAAGTGGGACAGGAAGACGTGCCAATACAGGAAAGGACAAAGACATCACAGAACTAACTGATATGCTCCACATTAAAGCACACTCCTGTTGCTGACGGCAACACTCCGTAGGAACGGGGGAACAAAGGCGTGCCAGAGGAGGAGAGCGATAAGCAGACCATCTTTTATTATTTTATTATTTCACAGGTGGTAGTTGTGGTTATCACGCATGTTCTGCAGCTGCACTCTGATTCATTCTGCGCACACAACTTCCTGGACACATTTTCCAGAGAGCGCCACTCAAATATGTTTTATCAGTACAAATAGTCTGTGTGTGTGTGTGTGTGTGTGTGTGTGTGTGCGTGTGTGTGTGTGTGTGTGTGTGTGTGTGTGTGTGTACGTACTTTTACTGACAGAGGATTGGCTGTAGATCTTTTGATTAAAAAGATCCAAGCATAACAGTGATTATTTAAAATTTTGAATGAATTAAAATGTGATTAATTGCACAGCTTAAAGGGCTTATATAATACGTTATTTTCAGATCTATGTTATAACGTTGTCTCTCAGGTGGTCAATGTTGGTCTCTCAAACAGAAAACACTTTGTTCTACCTTGTGATGTCATGTGGTAATAAAGGAAGTGCTCCACTGTGGTTTTAAACTCCATACACATTCATTAGAATCATTTGGATGATTTCAGTCCTGGAATTTCCAGTCTTTACAGAGCTAAAGGTAAAATGTAGCTGTTAACTTGAAAACTACAAACTAAATAACATCACAGTGTTCATTCCATTTATTTATTCATTTTGAGCAGGTCAACACAAGGAAATAAATACATGTAACCAATATACAGTCAAATACATTTGTTTTTTGCTCGAAAAGAAGAGGTGGGAAGAAGAAAACTTATTGAATCCCACACCTGTCTTCCAAAACATAACCTAAATTATTGATTAGCCTCCTTATCCGGTCAGTTGAAAAACATAAAAACAAAACAAAGGCAAACTCCATTCCTGTACAAAAAAACAAAAAACTTTTGATCAGGGACAGTGAATTACGTATAAGGTGTTTCTATCAGGAACATTTAAAGACCACAACAAGTAAACATACCAGCAATGGAAAATACAAAAAATACCAACAATGGTAGCACAACGACAATAACACACATAATACCAACGATGGTTAGACAACAGCAGATACCAAAGCACAAAACTGATACAGAAAAGTGCTATTTGACAATTCATTCAAACTCGTCTCTCTCTGTATTCAGACCAGACCGTATCTTTATACTAGAACTTAAAGAGTGTGGAACAGAGCATTCTGCGCTTTGGAGACGCAGACAGACTCATCATAAAGAGTTACTCAAATATGTGTGAATGAAACAAAATACAACTTCAGGTATGTTTCTGAGGAGGTAACAGCATTATAACATGACTTAGAGTTCACGAGAGTCAATTTTGTTTAATATAGGACCTTTAAATAACTTTTCAGTCTAGAGTAAACTCAGCTCCAATAGTACCGTTTCCAGCCAAAACACTCTCTGCTTTATGGAGTCAATAAGGAGCCCCACAGATGGGATGTGAAAGCGTTTTGTTCTCACATGAGACCCGTGAAAAGAGCAGCTGTGGTCGCATCCTTCACCTGATGAGCCCTGAGTGCCCTGGCTGTCAGAACATGTCAGTTCATCAGCATAAAGAGCGACTGGCAAACTTTTTTCTCTATATTAAAGGTGCACTGTGTAACATTTCTATTAGAGGGTCCACCACCTGCTTGTCTCCATGGAAATGTTATTGCTTTAGTCTAGAACGTTCCACAGTATAGATTAAACCTGTCTATCACAAGGGAGACAATCAGATTTCAGCACTACATTACAGTTCAGAAAAAAAATACTGTTTTTTTTAGCAATAGAAAAAGCTTGTAATGAGTAAATGCTACATGTTTAATGTCATGTCCTGGAACATTCCGCAATAACATCACCATGGAGACAAGTACATGGACCCTGCAGCAAAAAAGTTGCACAGTGTTAAGATACTTTTTTTTTTTTTTAATTATCCTTTATTTATCCCTGTAGGGAAATTATTTCTCTGCATTTGACCCATCCTCCAGGAGCAGTGGGCAGCACATCTTTCAGGTGCCCAGGGATCCATCTCCGTGATCTTATTGCTAGTCTTAGTCAGGACCTCAGCTGGAGGATTTTTTTTTATCTATGGAGCATGTTTTTGGATTGATGGGGGAAACTGGAGTGCCCGGAGGAAACCAGACATAACCAGACATCCCCATTTACCTGTGGCAGTCCAAGTTTTGAGCCTAGCACAATACCAGTGATTTGTCCCAGTTTTACACAAGAAATATTCCAGGTGTCCCTATTTTGACCAGTTTGATCCAAACCAGGTCTAAACCAGGACTAAACTTGCAGTAAACCAGGACTATAGCATTTGATCCCCGCCAACAGTCAAGAGGGGCATAAAATGTGTTTGTTTAGCCAGAATACACAAGGCTATGTTTGAGAATGACCATAAGGCAAAAATAAGTCCCTCAGGTACTGTATAGAATGTACAATTTTACATGCTCTTTTCACAGTTTTATTTACACCAACCGTTCCAAGCCAGGTGTGTCCCAGTTTTGAAATCTGGTCAACCTATACATAATATGTTTAGATGCATGTGCTCTCTTTATGTTAAAGTATATGGTGAAGCATCTATTCTTATGGGAATCTGAGCTAACACACAAAATGCAACTCCACCTTCACTCACACTTAAAGCTAAAATGCAGTTACAGTACTGATAATGGAAAACTACTACTACCAATTTAAATTCTTCAAGTTCTTCAAGACCAGACACTTTGTAACATCGACATTATAGTGCTCTCACCGTAGATCTAGGCCTTCTAATTTTAGATCTGCTGGTCCAAATTTCAAAGACATCAGCTTTGGAACATGTCTGAGAACATAGACCGGCCCTTCCCCCAGAAAAGTTATGAAGTCCACTTTTAAAACCCACTTTTATAATCTGACCTATTGTATTTCATTGCTGTATCTACACTCAACAAAAATATAAACGCAACACTTTTGTTTTTGCTCCCATTTTTCCTGAGATGGACCCAAAAATCCAAAATTCACTCCAGATACACAACACTACCATTTCTCTCAAACATTGTTCACAAATCTGTCCAAATGTGTGACAGCGAGCACCTCTGCCCCGCCGAGACAATCCACCCCACCTCACAGGTGCGCCACATCAAGATGCCGATCCGACATCATGACCAGTGCACAGGTGCGCCCCAGACTGCCCACAATAAAAGGCCACCCCGAAATGTGCATTTTTTTTTGCTTTATTGGGGGTCTGGGGACTCAGAACCAGTCAGTATCTGGTGTGACCACCATTTGCCTCATGCAGTGCAACACATCTTCTTCGCATAGAGTTTATCAGATGGTCAATTGTGGCCTGTGGAATGTTGGTCCACTCCTCTTCAAAGGCTGTTATGAACGAAGAACACAGGTGCATTTTATTGATGGCATTTTGAATGCACAGAGATACCGTGATGACATCCTGAGGCCCATTGTTGTGCCATACATCCATGAACATCACCTCATGTTTCAGCAAGATAATGCACGGCCCCATGTTGCAAGGATCTGTGCACAATTCTTGGAAGCTGAAAATGTCCCAGTTCTTGCATGGCCAGCATACTCACCGGACATGTCACCCACTGAGCATGTTTGGGATGTGCTTGACCGGCGTATACGACAGCGTGTACCAGCTCCCACTAATATCCAGCAACTTCGCACAGCCATTGAAGAGGAGTGGACCAACATTCCACAGGCCACAATTGACAATCTGATAAACTCTATGCGAAGAAGATGTGTTGCACTGCATAAGGCAAATGGTGGTCACACCAGATACTGACTGGTTCTGAGTCCCCAGGCCCCCAATAAAGCAAAAAAAAAAAAGCACATTTCAGGGTGGCCTTTTATTGTGGGCAGTCTGGGGCGCACCTGTGCACTGGTCATGATGTCGGATCAGCATCTTGATGTGGCGCACCTGTGAGGTGGGGTGGATTGTCTCGGCGGGGCAGAGGTGCTCGCTGTCACACATTTGGACAGATTTGTGAACAATGTTTGAGAGAAATGGTAGTGTTGTGTATCTGGAGTGAATTTTGGATCTTTGGGTCCATCTCAGGAAAAATGGGAGCAAAAACAAAAGTGTTGCGTTTATATTTTTGTTGAGTATACTTGATTTGATCTCCGATTTCCATTTTCAGAATTTTCGTTATGATTTAAGCTACATGTTGCATATCTTACAACCTTGTAACCAGGAAGCTATAAAAAGATGACTTCAGTGTGATATTGTATAACACAGTTCTAATGACTGTAATGTGTCGATACTGAGAGCCAGAAACTATCCCCACAATGTACCACCCACATGGCTGAGCAAGAGCCAAGACACGACAGGGGAAGAATCGAGATGGAGGGTGGGAGATTATGAAGCTGTGAGGAGGAGGGATAGAGGGAAAGGAAAGAGATACAGAGGGAGGGAAAGAGAGGGGTAAACTCAGAGGACTGCGATGGAGATGAGAGGCAGAGGGGGCAGTAGAGGTTCTGGACTACAGCCTCTCTGCTCTCCTCCATCTTTGATCTAAATGTACTTTGGCATTTCTCCTTTCCTCTCCTCAGATGCAATTAGACCGCTCGCTAGCCAAGCAGACGCAGATGAAATGGCTGCTTAATGACTTCCTCGGCAACCATCCCCGGCAATGCAAACTCCATCTGGAGCCTCCTGTTCCCTCCTTCTTGCCTCTTTCTTCACTGCTTTCTCTCCTTGCCCCTCTCTGCTTGCACATTTTTTGTCACTCTCACTTTGACTTGTGTCAGTTTATCTGTGTTTGTTTTTAGCACTGGTGTTTTTCTCTCTTCTTTATGTTCAGATCTTCCATGCTGTGACTCCACCAGCTGAGACTTCTCTCCCTGGTGATCATAACAACAAACATGTAGAAAAACATCAACAAATCATCAACTGCAATTAAGTGTAGTTTTAAAGGGTTTTATATGACAGTGGCTCACAGTTGAGTCTTCGTCCTCTAATCAGACAGTTGCTGTATTCATTCCCGCTTGGACCAAATTCTGTTGTTTTGTCCTTATGCAAGACACTTCACCCACTTTGCCTGGTATGAATGTGGAGCGATTGTGGTGGTCGACAGGGCCAGAGGCACATGGTAGCTTTACTTCTGTCACCACTACAGAGTACAGAGTAAACAAGTAATCACTACAATGCAGCGCTATGACAAAACAAGGCATTTTTATTATTATTATCCTGTGTTTTTATCTTTGCAATCATGAGTGAGGTTCCATTAGCACAGTGCTTCTCAATTATTTTCTGTGACGCCCCCCCCCCCTAGGAAGAAGAAAAAATTTCACGCCCCCCTTCCTGCGCGTGACTATAAATAGTATTATTTGTCTAGAAAATTGTTATTAGAACACCATTGTATCCTTTTATTAACATTATAAACAAAAAAAGAAAGAAACTTACAACAAAGACTGCACTGAGGACTCAAATATTAATGTGTTTTTAATGCAGCTTTGCGCACATTTGTTTACGTTTTACAGAAATGAAACTTAAAACCACCTCATTTGCATAAGCTAAAAGCACTGAAAAAAAACGCTCTCTCCTTGTGCCACTGATGCGTCAGCTTCTGTCGGACTAAAGGACACGACTCAGTGGAATATACGTGTTTTTTTCTGTGACAGAGGATGTTTTGTTAATGGTGAGACTGTGCGTAAATCGCATGTGAGAACGCCACTGCCAACTACTGTTGTTGATGTGCAATTACACTTAGTTCTAGTACAGTACAGCAAAAAAACATGTTTCCCAGGGTCATACGCGCCCCCCCTGGCATCACGCCACGCCCCCCCAGGGGGGCCCGCCCCACTATTTGAGAAGCACTGCATTAGCACGATGAGGAGTGATAGATTTCTAAATATAGGTTGTGGTGGTGCATGGCTCTACCACAGTGAAGAAGGGATGTGGAGGGTGGGCAAGTTTGCTCAAACATGCAGGAATGTATACACAACTCTGAGTATGTTTTTGATCATTTTTAGTTTTCTAGTCAAAAGTTCAGAAAAAACTTAATATCTAATGAGTAGAACTAACAGGGACTGAAGTGTGCTGTATTTGACTTACTTTCTCAAACCCATTTTCCTCATCTATATCCTGTCAACATTTAGTGTAGTAAATCTGAACATAATGTATGTTTTAATAGTGTCTACTCTTGTCCAAAGTGAAGATTGTCTGTGCTCGTATTGCTGGGTTTCAGATGACATTACAACATTCTATAGGCCAATCATTTTTAACACAGATGGGTCCGCTAAAACAGATATTGTTAAAACGCAGGTTTTTGTTGTAATAGAGTAAGTTCTTGGGTCTACTCAATCATAGAAATGATCAGATTCATTTGTACATTTACCCTTTAGATTTTTGATGGCAAAATACAATGTAATCAATATGGACAATTGGCTCTTGCCTCCCATCTGGGAATATGTCATCATTAAATTCTAGAATCTGAAAACTACCAATTATATTATGAATGAAGCCGGGCGGTGTACTGTCGTCCCTCTGCCCGTCAGGTCTCCATGGGCACATCTCATCTCTGAACAGATGGGGACACATGGGCACATGCACACTGACTATCCCCAGGACATTCAATCTGCAGCTCCTTTATGCTTTTAATTAACATGCTGTGTCCATGGACTGTATGGATCCCTACCACTTTACTGCTCAAGTATTTCTCTGTCAATAGGCCCTGGTCAGTTCAATTCATATTGTGTCTATTTTGATCATGCAAAAGTGCAGTAGAAAACTGTGATAATTTTGTCTTTTGGTAAATGTGCAATGCAAGCCTTGAAATTGTTATAATCAGAGCTATGTCGATATAAAAAACAAAATACAGTGGAAATATTCTGATCTGTTTTCAGTATACCAGATCTTTTAGTTTCATTTGTACAGTTGGATGGCCTCTTTATAAACATTTTGTTTAACACGATTGTTTAAAAGAGGTATTTTCTATTTGTCTTACTTTTTATAATTGATTTATAATTGTGTGTAGAATAATATATACTAGGGAGCATAAAAGCACATGACCTGCGATTGTCACTGTTCCATTCTTGGTTTAAACGTATTTAAAGAAAGGAGTGTGACGAAAATATTATATTAATAAAATATTATTACATGACATTATACTGTGTCCTGTTTCTTCATATCTGCTCCTTTTTAATCAGGGAAATGTCTTCTATTATGTACTTTTACATTATGTATTCATTGTACTGCTGTGCATTTTTATTGCCCAAATAAAGATATATTGCATAAGTAGTTCTTGAGGTCAAATACATAAGGCAAACGAGAAAGGCAAAAAAACAAAACACTACTCTTTCATGTTTCATGTAATAAACAGAGTAAAAAATAGGTAAAGCACCTTTACTCTTTCAGCTCTTTGATCACATTCTTTGGTGCCTCACATTAGAATCTAAACATTATCAAGGACACGAGACATAATGTCTCAAATCACTTACAGTTTTCTATTTATGTTCCACAGAAAGTGAAACCACTGAATGTTTTGTTTTGGTGAAGTGTCATTTGGGAATGAAAAGCTTAATTTGAAATTGGCTCACACTTAGAGCTGGAGTTTGGAACAGCTGAGATTAATTATGAGAGCCATCTCCAGATTAAAAGAGCCTGATTAGCTCTTTATAATTGATCCCATCAATTACAGCTATGATTGGCTGTGACATTGACAACCATTTCTCCATCTGTCTGTGTGGGTCTGCACTGCACTGCTGCTCTGCACATTTCTGCTACTTTAACATCAAGTTGCACCATCTACTTTTCATAAA
>JAVJIX010000105.1:1925000-2130000 GCA_036785185.1 Paratrypauchen microcephalus | reverse complement strand
AGATTACTATCTCCGTGGTGTATGGTTTTAACTTTTTGTTTAATCATGCAGGTGACATGCCTCTTTCAGAATGTGTATCTTTAAGGTTAGGCAAGCAGTATGGTGGTTAAGGTTCGAGTCAGTCTCCAGGAAGTGAATGTAAGTCAATGTAATGTCCCCAAGAAGCATGGAAACCCAACATGTGTGTGTGCGGAGGGAAGCGCAGGACGAAGAGGGGAGAGGGAAGGCGTACAGAGTACAAATTGAGACTGGCTGTGGTTGACTGGGTGAGGCATTCCACCACAAACTTTGCATGAATATGTAAATGTGAGTGATGTGTTTGGGTGTCATTTCAGCGGGCGCCTCAGCTAATCCCAAGTGAGGCGTATTCAGATGAAAAGTGTGTAGACCATGAGCGGATATCTGAATTTTATCATCGGAGCTTCCTGAAGATCTCTCATAAGGCCGACTTTAAAGATTGGGACACTTGTGCCACTGAATACTAACTTTTAAAACCCAAGGGATAAACTGCGCCAGGACTTTGGCAGATCTGCAAATGGTGGCTGTAGCCTAACTAATACGTCAACAGAAGGGTTACTTTTCTCTCATCCTGGATCACACCAACTCAATGAAGTGCTGTTCATGCAGTGGTCGTAAAGGCCCAGTACAGAACTTTCTGGAGGTGGCACACCACCTACATGATTGTATGGAAAAAGGAAGTTAAGGCTGCATCCCATTTGTGGCAGCACGGTGGCTGAGTGGCTAGCGCTCACGCTTCACAGCAATGGTTCGATCCCTGGGTCACCCAGGCCTTTCTGTGTGTGTTCTGTGTGGAGGTTGCATGCATAGTCTGGGTTCTATCCCCAGGTCGCCCAAGCCTTTCTGTGTGGAGTTTGCATGTTCACCCCGTGTCTGGGTGGGCACTCCAGTTTCCCCCATCAACCCAAAACATGCACCATAGGTAAAATCCTCCTGCTGAGGTCCTGACCAAGCCTAAGCAACAAGATCATGGAGATGGTCCCTGGGCACAGTAATGTGCTGCCCACTGCTCCTAATTAAAGGCAGAGAAGAATTTCTCCTGTGTGAGATCAATAAAGTCACTTCTTCTTCTTACACGGTCTTACCCCTTCCCCTTTATCTTCGTCTTTGTCTTGCCCCTCGATACCGAGCTGAGAGGGCCAGGGGTACAAATGTTCCCCTAAGAAATGGGACGCCACTCGATTACCATTTGCGTCATCATCCCTTGCCTCTACCTGGCTGTTACGTCTACAGAGGCGACAACAATTGATGCAAACAAACGTAAACAAATACAGTGGTACCTCACCTTACGAAAGACCCAACAAATGAAAATTCCAAGTTACGAAACGCCTTCACGTTAAATTTTGGTCTCTAGATACGAAAGAAAATTCAAGTTACGAAAGGCGAAATCTCAGAAATTCAAATAATGTGCGCTCAGCCACACACATATGCTTTTCTCAGACTGGATTTAAACTTTTCTCACATTTGTCTCTGTTTAAACACTCAAACTTTCATAGATTTTCAACAAAATGTATTAATAGTGAAGCGTGGGGGGAAGGGGGAGGGTGGAGAAGTGTGCACGGGGACACGCATGACCCGGCTGCGAGGACGAGACCCGTGCTCAAACCGTGCCTCCTCTAAAACAGGATTAAACCAGGTCTAAACCAGGTCTAAACCAGGTCTAAACCAGGTCTAAACCAGGATTAAACCTCTTACCTGCGTTCGTTCATGTGCTCGGACTGCGTGCGGTCCCCTCCTCGCTGCGATCCCCTCCTCGTTGCAGTCCCCTCCTCGCTGCGGTCCCCTCCTCGCTGCTCGCCTCAGCTGTGACTCATGAGAAACCAGGAAATAGACCCGCACGCGGTGCTTTAATCCACCTGGTCTAGTCCTGGTTTAGTCCAGGTTTAGTCCTGGTCCAGTCCAGGTATAGACCTTGTTTAGACCTGGTTTAGTCCATGTTTAGTCCTGGGGCTACAGTCTCTTAGCCAATCAGGACCCAGAACACAGTGTTACACTATAAAAAAAAGTTACACTATAAAAAAAAAAACCTTGGAACAGGGCCTTGGAACAATCAGGCTTTTTCCATTAAAATAGCTACTCAACTTACGAAAAATTCACGTTACGAAACCACTTCTGGAACGAATTAATTTCGTAAGGTGAGGTACCACTGTATCAAGGATTATCGGGTACCTCAACTCAACAAAAAAACTAGCTTGTTTATGCATGAAAGTTCGATGAAAATGATAACGTCGGCTAAACAGACATCAGACAGTTCACTAAAAGTAACGTAGAAAATAAGCGTCATAATTGTAAACTATGCTAAACTGTTAAACTGCTGAAAATAAATTTATGAGACTCCTTGGCTGGTCGATGTGACGCTGTCATCCAGATCCCAAAACCTGCCTGAGCTTGTAGGCGTACCCCTTCGTTTCAAGTCTGGTCGAGAGCTTACTTTGTTTCAAGGGTATGTAGCCCTTGGTCATGGCACTAGCCCTTGATCAAAATTAGAATCGGAACACCCCTTGCCCTCACATGGATGCGCAAAACCAAGGGGTAGGGGTAAGATGAAGGGGTAAGACAGAGGAATGAGACGCAGCCAAAATGTTTTTTAGTGCAATAAACAAAACAAATCAAAACAAAACAAATCAAAAAACAGCTTTTACTTGCTGAATACCTCACTGAAAACATACAGTGGCTTGCGAAACTATTTGGCTCCCTTGAACTTTGTGACCTTTTGCCACATTTCAGGCTTCAAACATAAAGATATAAAACTGTAATTTCTTGTGAAGAATCAACAACAAGTGGGACACAATCATGAAGTGGAACACACTTTATTGGATATTTTTAACTTTTTTAACAAATAAAAAATGAAAAATTGGGTGTGCAAAATCATTCAGCCCCATTGAGTTAATACTTTGTAGCGCCACCTTTTGCTGCGATTACAGCTGCAAGTCGCTTGGGGTATGTCTCTATCAGTTTTGCACATCGAGAAACTGATATTTTTGCCCATTCCTCCTTGCAAAACAGCTCGAGCTCAGTGAGGTTGGATGGAGAGCGTTTGTGAACAGCAGTTTTCAGTTCTTTCCACAGATTCTCAATTGGATTGAGGTCTGGACTTTGACTTGGCCATTCTAACACCTTGATATGTTTTTTGGTGAACCATTCCATTGTAGCTTTTGCTTTATGTTTTGGATCATTGTCTTGTTGGAAGACAAATCTCCGTCCCAGTCTCAGGTCTTTTGCGGACTCCATCAGGTTTTCTTCCAGAATGGTCCTGTATTTGGCTCCATCCATCTTCCCATCAATTTTAACCATCTTCCCTGTCCCTGCTGAAGAAAAGCAGGCCCAAACCATGATGCTGCCACCACCATGTTTGACAGTGGGGATGGTGTGTTGAGGGTGATGAGCTGTGCTGCATTTACGCCAAACATAACGTCTTGCATTGTTGCCAAAAAGTTCGATTTTGGTCTCATCTGACCAGAGCACCTTCTTCCACATGTTTGGTGTGTCTCCCAGGTGGCTTGTGGCAAACTTTAAACGACACTTTTTATGGATATCTTTAAGAAATGGCTTCCTTCTTGCCACTCTTCCATAAAGGCCAGATTTGTGCAGTATACGACTGATTGTTGTCCTATGGACAGATTCTCCCACCTCAGCTGTAGACCTCTGCAGTTCATCCAGAGTGATCATGGGCCTCTTGGCTGCATCTCTGATCAGTCCTCCTTGTATGAGCTGAAAGTTTAGGGGGACGGCCAGATCTTGGTAGATTTGCAGTGGTCTGATACTCCTTCCATTTCAATATTATTGCTTGCACAGTGCTCCTTGGGATGTTTAAAGCTTGGGAAATCTTTTTGTATCCAAATCCAGCTTTAAACTTCTCCACAACAGTATCTCGGACCTGCCTGGTGTGTTCCTTGTTCTTCATGATGCTCTCTGCGCTTTAAACAGACCTCTGAGACGATCACAGTGCAGGTGCATTTATACAGAGACTTGATTACACACAGGTGGATTCCATTTATCATCGTTAGTCATTTAGGTCAACATTGAATCATTCAGAGATCCTCACTGAACTTCTGGACAGAGTTTGCTGCACTGAAAGTAAAGGGGCTGAATGATTTTGCACGCCCAATTTTTCGTTTTTTATTTGTTAAAAAAGTTTAAAATATCCTATAAAGTGTGTTCCACTTCATGACTGTGTCCCACTTGTTGTTGATTCTTCACAATAAATTACAGTTTTATATCTTTATGTTTGAAGCCTGAAATGTGGCAAAAGGTCACAAAGTTCAAGGGAGCCAAATAGTTTCGCAAGCCACTGTACCTGGAGTAGCGGAAGTAGCCTAAACATGGACGCTAGCATTGAGCACCTGGAGATTTTAAAGTTGCTGTTGTACCAGAGCCAGAACATGTACAACTTATTTGTTTTAAGGAAGAGATTGTGAAGGAGAAGGTTTTTGGCCTTGGCGTTTTGTGGGGCAGTGGCAGCAACGTCCGTAGAAAGGAATGTGTTGGGGCTGAGAGCGGTGGGATTGCTATGTGCTTCACTGCTTCACTGACACGGAGTTCATACACAATTTTCGTATGACGAGAAGAACGTTTGTGTACATTTGTGAGCGCCTACATGTACCACTCTCACTTGTTGATGACGTGTAGGTCAGAGGAACGCGACCTGGCTGTTCAGACTGAAGTCGCGTGCCAAAAGATTGGATACGTATCAGTTTTAGGACCACATATCCAAGTGGCCTGGGTCGTATTTGAAAAAATCTGAAAAAATCTGAAAAAATCGGATCTGTGTCGACTCCGTCATTAAAAGATCAGATACAGGTCGCACAGAATTTCGAAAATCGAATTTGGGTCACTTCAGGCTGCAGTCTGAACGTAGCCTTAGTCGTCTCTCCACAGATCTGACCTGAAACCTGGCCTTGTAACATCACCTCCTTGTTTCTTTGGAAGTTGGCATGTTTAATACTATGCTGTAAAAAAGTAAAGACATCTCCGTGGAAACAAGCAGTTGGAGGACACTAACCCTGTAACCCTCACTAACCCTGTACCTCAAGTTTATACTGAAGTACAATATTTTGCTACTTTTACTTAACTTGTTACATTCTATCACTGCTGAAGAGTTTGTCAAAGCATTGTAGGTTTCTGTTTCTACTCACTGTCACCCACCCGGCGACGTATGCCCACTCAGACCCATCCACACACTGCTCCATCACTCTTGTGTCAGCTACAACACTGCAGTGCTGTTTGTGAGTGCATTTTGTGTGATATGCTACCAATAATGCCAATGAGCGACTGGAAAATGATCGAGGGAAGAGGAGAGGAGGTGTTGATAATACAGAGGTCTACAAACAGGCAATTTCAGTGTTCTCTGCACTTCTGGAAAAGTCGCAATCAGGAGGCATTGATTTCCCAGCATCTCCCTTGTGGCTGAACTCAAGCCAAATTAACAGCAGATTACAAGCTCTTACCGCTCTCTCTCAAACATTCCTTCACCTGACTCCACTTTTTTCACAGCTTTCAAGTGTGCCTTTTCATTACTTATTGTGCATCGAACTTATATAATGCAGCCACATGTGTCACAAACTCATTTATGTGCTCATTTTCTTTGTAGGAAAAATAAAATACAGTAAATAGCTAACTTTACATGTTTTTCTTTTTGTTTTGTTTTTTGTCTGTATATCATGTTAAAGCTACTGACCCCGGCTCTGAGCCAAATAGTTCCAAGAGGAGATGAAATAAATTAATCTTGAAACCTGAAACTTAAATATCTTTTCATGTTGCTACGTTTGTTTCTACGTTGCTGCAGCCAAACTTTGAATTTCCTTTGGGATCAATAAAGTATCTATCTATCTGAATGCTAAATAAATAACTGTGTAAAAACTATCCTGCAACTTTCTGTTCAAATATTGCACATTTAATTAGATCACTTAAAGCTCCCAGGGATTCAGAGCTCGGTATATGTCTACATAGTTTTCTCATACATATTTTTGGAGCATATAAACAAGTGGCAGTACTGGGATGTCAGAGAAAAGTGTATTTTTGCATTTGATTCTTGTGGGATTGGGTTATGAATCCACATGACAGGGCTAAAACAGAGCGAGACCACTGAACGTATTATTCCAGTCTATTCTGCTTTAGCTGTTTCACACATCACACTATGTAGACGCTAGGTGCATTTTCCGCTTACATTGCAATCTTCAACAAGAACAACAAGAACAACAATAACAATAGCTTTGGCTTTTCAGCAGCAGCGGAGGCCAGTGCACCTCTGCGAATGTGTGTGTGCTGCGTGTGTCTTTTTGGGGACACAAGAATAATGGCCAAACAGAAACAATGGCAGCGAATACAATTTACATTGTGCTATCCACCAGAGGTCCCAGAGGAGGCGACGGCGAGAAGCAACTCTGTGGAGGTCTCAGCAGAGGCAGGCCTGCAGTCACAGCCCTCTATCACTGCGCTGTGGAACAATGAACAAGTATAAAAGATATGTGCTGTGTCCATGATAATGTGTATGAATAGCAGTGTAAAGAAATGTATGGAGGCATGCTCTGAAATGTACCAAGCCTTGTCCTTTACACCGGTTTTCTAATTTATAAAGTTTAACATGTGCACATTTTCACTAGCAAAGGCTGTAAATGCCTCACCACCAGTGGTGAAAGTAAAGCGGTGCGCACTGGAACGCAGCACCGGTATAAAATTCACAGCCGGTATGCAGCACCGCTAAGAGAATATGGTTAATGGTGGCCAAAATCCACATTTGAAAAAAAAAAGTAAGGTGCGCTATTTAAGTAGAAAACACAAACAACCACACTATGCCATTCGAGAATAACTGAAAGCTACCCGAAACTCTTGTGCAGAGATATCTGCAGTCTGTTAAGCAAGGATTGTCAAAACTTATCTGACTGTAGCCGTGAAAGTAGCCTAAACTATTGCGAGGCGGTGCTGCGCACTGGTAGAAGATTTAAGGCCGGCGCGCTGCCTGCACCTGTAAGAGAGGGTTTATGCTGACTAAAAAAATATGAAATAATTAAGTATATTAAAAAAGTTATTTATCTATGAAAAAGTTGTAAAACGTTAAAAACAAAACAAAAAACAAAAACAAAATGGGTAAAACAAGTTTTTTTGTTTGTTTTTTTTTACGATAAAGTGATGCACTGGACATTATAGCACCTGTAAGAAATGAAAATTACTTTCAACACTGCTCACCACACACATTCTACACTTTTCCCAGACTGGCATTAACATTTTCTCACATTTCTCTCTCGTTTAAACACTCAAACTTTAGTAGATTTTCAACAAAAAACTCAAGCGTGTATTTCACAGTTCCTCTGACCGGGCCTCTTCGTCCTGGCGCTGCTCTGCCTCGGTGCAGGCATCTTTTTCCGAGTGAAGAACATGATTATGGGTAGTTGTTGGAGCTCTTTTTTCTTTTGGGCCAGAAGATCCTTATAAAAAGACATGCCACCTTCGATTATATTTGAGAACGTTTCGTCAACATTGTGGGGTTTTTTTCGGGGAGAAAACTTGCAAATGTGACAGATTGGATTATTGGTGTCACGTTTGCGTCTCTGCCCGCTGGGTGCGGTGATTGGGGGGTGGATCTGGGCGTGGGGTACTTAAGTAGCCAACGCGACTACTTCCTGCTCTCCTCTTCCGTATGGCCGGTTGTTGTGTTGGTGACACGGGTCGGCTGCTGGGGCTGCGTTGGGGCGAACGTGCGCTCAGACTGGGTGAGTTGTTGCGTCTGTCATGCGTTCGTTGATTGGGTTTGTTACATCCGCGGTTCTTTGCTCTGTAGATTGCCAGGTGTTGGTAATTGGAGCAGCGGGCTGTGTGCGTGGGGCTGCGCTGGGTTGGCTGCCTCGGAGCGGTGAGTCTCCCCCTCGTGGCTGCTGTCTGGAGAGACCTCGGGGGGGATCTCAAGTTAATTATTTCTTTTATTTGCTGCAGACTGCTCCTACCGACGGTGGTCGTGTCTGCTCTCTGCCTAGCCGCTATCAGTGACGAGTAGTTGTCACTCAACTGTGTGGATTGGCAGCTCGGCGTGTCTACGGCTTGGGGTTGCTGTTTTGTTCACCGGCACTTCCTGATACGTGCGCGCCAACGTCTTCGGCGTTCGCATGGTCTGTGTTATCGGTTTGTGCCTAGTATTTTATAACCTACACTGGACTGGGAGCATACAATAGATGGACGTTGTACTTAAATCCTCCCTTAATTTTAACCTGTGGTACTGTTTCTGAGATACTTTTATACCCTTTTAGTGTTACTGCACGTGAACCTGAGGTATTTTTTTACGGTCACGGACTATACTCTCGCGTGCTTGGGGTTTGCTGCTCTGTGTCCCTCGCAGGCGTATCGGTGCCTGGTGCCTGCATTGCACTTCAGATTGGTTTATTTTTCTTGTGCATGATTTTCTTTCTCTTTTATTAATTGTGTGATTCTTTTTGTGTTTTTTTGGTTGCAGTGTATTAATAGCATGGCGTGATTTCTGTTTATTATTTTTCTTTTGGGAATTGCTTTGTCGCGTAGGCACTGACCAGCTGTATTGGGGTAGGGGTGGGTAAACGGGTTGTTTGACCATATGTTTGTAGTGACCAGGACATTGCACACCCAATGGTGACGGACTCCATCCACTTCAGATCGTGTCTCTCAGTTACCAGATAAGTGATAGTGTCTCATCTAGTAGAATCTCATGTAACGTAGGTGCTTTGAGAAATGAATTCTTCTAACTGAAGTCCTTGTGTTTTCTGCCCGTTATTGCAGCCAGGTGCACCGCGTCTACACGAGTGGCAGGACGAGTCCCCTGGTGGTGGAGTTTCTTCGGTTCACGCTACGGGTGTCCCCTCTTCTTTCCTACTCACGAGTGGTGTATATCGTTAGAGGTACCCGTATCCTATGTTTCCTGCTCCTGCCAGTCGTGGTAGCCATTGCCCTGAGCTGCTGCCCTGCTCCTCCTTGGCCTAGAGTAGTGGTGTGTCCGCAGAGGTGGGCATTGCGTACGAGGTGTGCAGTGTTCCTGGTGTGCTCTATTGGGTGGGGTATGAGTGTGTGCCTGTGTGTATGGTGGTATGCGTGTGTGTGTGTAAGAAGGGGGGGTTGCTGAGCCAGATCTGGGCTGGCTCCAGTCTATGCTATAGGTCTAATGTTTTCTCTGTCCTATTTTTGTCACTAGCAAATAAATATAATTTGGTTGAACTCACGTCTCTGTCTCGTGTAATGTGCGAACTTGTGTTGCCTAAATACTTCTTAAAGGGTTTACGTATTTATTCCTGTGGGCCAACCCCCCATAGGTGGCGTTGTCTGGTTAGTGCCAGTAGTCCTAATTTCCATTCGGTCACACAAACATACACTGCGATCGAACATTTATAGAAAATCTGGCAAGCTGAACACATTCTGTACTGTACAGGAGACAAGGCACAGAGGAAAATGACGGACAAATCGACAAAGGTCTACAGTCCCTTAGCCAAACAGGACGCAGAAATGCTCGTTGATACACTATAAGAAATTGGAATATAAAAATCCGCAAAACAGCGAGGCCGCGAAAGGTGAACCGCGTTATAGCGAGGGACCACTGTAATAGAGTTAAAACATTAATCTGTTATGATTGATCAGTTATAGTACTGATTGTTAGGCGTAACCCCGGGCAACTGTGGTCCTTTAGGCCACGTCTTCAAACCTCAAATTGCTCTGTTCCACCTTGTGGTGTCATTTAATGATAGTTTTCAAGTTAACAGCTACCTTATCTTTTGTTTAGTAGTGATTTGACCTTTCCAGTCCTGAAATTATCCAGATAATTCTACTAAGGTATATGTGACGTTTTAGTCATTGTGTTTATTGTCCTGTACTTTGGCTAAGGGTATATGTGACGTTTTAGTCATGGTGTTTATTGTCTTGTTTATCAAATGTTTTATTTTTTTGACAATAAAGCTGACTTTAGTTACTGAAGTTACTGAACTTCGAACTAAGGGAGTTTAAAAACTCAGTCGGGCACTTTCTGTATTTTCTGTATGACATCACAAGGTAGACTGTTTTTTTGTTTGAGAAAAAACTTAGTTATTTAGCTATTCCTAATATGGTTGCAAAGTCGCTCCTATAACTGCTAACCTCATGAGCTTCATTTGACTGGAGCCGGACACTGGGTGTGATGTCACACTCCTTTAGTACACTTCTTTATACACACCGTGCTCCGGCTATATTCTCTGACAAGTTTGATGAACTATCCTCCCTGAGACCACGAGCACTACATAGAATTATAGCTACAGCAAAGCTAATAATGCACTTCTCAACTTACAGCTCAACTCTTTACAAATGAAATAGGATTGGACAAAATCCGATATTTGAGCATTGCACATTTCCTGTTTTTTGGCCCATTACTTGATGTGTGATGAATAGTTTGTGCAGGTTGCTGAGATGCAGATCTGAAATAGCTGATTAGCTGATTGTGAGTGCTGTCATCACCAGTGTCTCCTCTGTACCCATGTAAGAGTGATGGACTACTCTGTGCTAATAATGCTGACTATACCTGCTCCTTCAGTCTTAGGCACTTTCGTGAACACGACTAAAACGGCCAGAGGAGATCGTAACAGTCTCATTGTGAATGCGCAGACTCATTTGTCATTGTGGAGAACTGTCATCACATTTGCTCTGATGGGTTTTCAAGAGCCAAATCATTAAAGTCCACAGCATTTGTAAGGGTCTGAGGTATACAAAAGTTTGCAAAAGGTAGAAAATGTATTTACAATTTTATGTAAAAACTCACTCACCCATGAATTTATACTATAGATGTGTGAAGTAAATAGGACAAGACAGGGGTTGATCTATTTGTATCTATTTGCTTGTTTCCAATTAAATTTTTTTGGTTGATCAACAATTTAAGCCCTGTGAGGCGAGTGGCATGAATTTAATTGTGGTTCTGGGCAGTAATTTTTTATTCTTTTGAGAGGAAAAGTGAGTTCGTAATGCAGCCGAAATGAGTTTCCTCCGCAGAGTGGCTTGGCGCACCCTTAGAGATAGGGTGAGGAGCTCAGCCACACAGGAGGAGCTTGGAGTAGAGCCGCTGCTTCTCCACGTCAATAGGAACAGCTGAGGTGGCTCAGGCCTCTGTTCCGGATGCCTCCTGGACGCCTCTCTCGGGAGGTGTTCTGGGCATGTCCCACCGGGAGGAGGCCCCGGGGAAGACCCAGGACACGCTGGAGGGACTATGTCTCCCGGCTGGCCTGGGAACGCCTTGGGGTCCCCCCGGAGGAGCTGGAGGAAGTGTCCAGGGTGAAGGAGGTCTCTGCTTAGGTTGTTGCCCCTGCGACCCGGCCCCAGATAAGCGGAAGAAAATGGATAGATGGATGGATGGAAAAGTGAGTTTTGGCAGAGATGACATTTTAACAGAAACTTGTCTTTTTCTTTTACTTATCACAAACCTCACTGTGTTTTTTATTATTCAGTTAAATAACATTCACTACTGAACAGTACACATAAGGACATACAGTATGTCAGTAAAAATCTGTTTAAATTTCTGCACGTGTACATATCATTCAGTTTTTCTCTTTAGACACCAATAAAAACTGTGTATATTTTCCTATTGCTCGCTAAAGACATTGTTTAGAAGCTTGTTTACCTGAGTTTTCCCTTCTTTGTGGTATTTCTCGTTTCTTCAGCCCTTGAAGAGAAGCTCAACAATAAAAGAAAGAAAACCACACTTTGCTTGTAAGTTTTTTTCTGTTCCTCGCAGTCGTCTGTCTTCCAAAACAATATTACAAAAGCAATTCCGCAGCAGTCAATAGATGGCAGGATTGGCCATGTCCCATAGGGGCTGCCATATCATCAATACAGATTTATATGTTAGCCCACAAGCTAATATACACAAATGCCAATATGCTAACTCTCTTATGGCCGTAAAAATACATGAAGCAATCTGGGTCAATTTTATGAACAGTAGTAAAAGATTGACAGTGAAAAAACAACAAATGGGAGCGAGCAGGAAACTGATTTACAAATAAATTAGTAGAAACTGTAGAAACTGGAAATATGTCTAAAGATACTTAACAGTTTCAGAGGAAGTAAAGAGGGAAGAAAAGAAAGAGAGCACAAGCCAAAGATTAAGTTTCCTCACGTCACAAACCAAAATAACCATGACGGCACCAGTACTTCGAACTATTTTAGCAGAAATAAGTAAATCTGTATATCAGTTTATCAGTTTGTGACCTCTGGGTAAGCTCCAGGTCTGTAAATAACAGAAATATGATAAACCAATTCCTTCTTGCAACCACATTCAATCATGGAAATAATATAAGTAAGTAAGCAATTTAAAAGGGCCCATATTACACTATTTTCTGGTCTGTGTTGTAATGTTATGTCATCATCATGATCACAAACATTGGCTTCATTTAGATATGTTTAACACACAAATCTCACATATTTAGGCTGAGTTCTTTTCTCAAACAGCAAACATTCTGCTCCATTTTGTGAGGTCATGTGGTAATACAGGAAGTGCAACACTTTTTTAAAACTTTATACACCTTCACTGTTATGGATGGATAATTTCAGCCCTGCAATTGACAATCTATACCAGGGGTCGGCAACTTTTACCACTCAAAGAGCCATTTGGACCTGTTTCACACAGTAAAGAAAACAGTGGGAGCCACAAAACCCTTTTGAAATTTAAAATTAAATAACACTGCATATAATGCCTTTTATGCCTTTGTGCCATAGAATTACATTTTGAAAATGAATGAACTAAAATAAAATACATTTTAATTAAATACAGTGGTTCCTCGCTATATCGTGGTTCACTTTTCGTGGCCTCACTGCAGATTTTTTAATTCCAATTTTTTTTATAGTGGATCAACGCGCATTTCAGCATCCTGATTGGCTAAGGGACTGTAGACCTTTGCTGATTCGTCAGTCATTCTCCTCTGTGTCTCCTGTACAGAATGTATTCAGTTTGCCAGATTTATATAAATGTTCGATCGCAGTGTGAATCTGAAGTGCTGTATGTTTGCAAGTTTTCTCCCCGACAAAACCCGCCACAGAGAAGCGGTGCCAGGACAAAGAGGCTCGGTCATAAGAACTGTGAAATACACACGAAATACACTTTGGTTTCGTTCTCTAATGCTGTGCTTTTTTGTTGAAAATCTACAAAAGTTTGAGTGTTTAAACAAGACAGAAATGTGAGAAAATGTTAATTCCAGTCTGAGAAAAGTGTAGAATGTGTGTGTTGAGGCGTTTACAGCCTTAAAACATGGAGAATAATTGTAAAATATAAAGCTGACGACTTCACGGATTTCGCTTGTCGTGGGTTATTTTTAGAACATAACCCCCATGATAAACAAGGAACCACTGTACTGAGCTGCATCAGAGGGATCAAAGAGCCGCATGTGGCTCCGGAGCAGTGGGTTGCCGACCCCTGATCTATACTGAACAAAAGGTAAAAGATAGCTCTTAACATGAAAACTACCACTACATAACATCACACGGTGGAACAGAGCATATAGCGCTTTGGAGATGTAGGGCCCATCCACATGACGTTTTTTGGTGGAAACTGAGAAGTTTTTATTCGTTTTGGCCTTTCATCTACTCAGCGCCGGCGTTTTGGAGGGGCGAAAATTGTGTTTTTTGAAATCAGGTTCCAGAGTGGAGAAATCTGAGAATGCTGTGGGTCGCGTTGTCGTGTGGACAAGCAAAACACAGTTTCTGGAAAACGATGACGTCAGAGAAAAGACTTGCGCATGCGCTCTTTGTAGTATTGCGTTTCCGGTGGCTCTGGCTGTTTCCTGTTTATAGCACCACATATCAGTGTGGCATATGTATTACATCATTTTCACTCAGCGCTTTGTTTTCATTTGGACGCGAATATTTACTGATCCAACACATGTGTGGACGCAATTTTTTTTTCAACCCACATTAAAAAAAGTTGGAACGTTGTCGTGTGGACGTAGCTGTAGACAGACAAATAAAGGGTTACTCCAACATGTGTGAATGAAACAAAACACAACTATGGGTGTATTTTTGATGATAACAAAATTCTCACCCCTCTGCCCTGGATTCTTGTAAAGCTCACAAGAATCCATTTTGTGTAATAGAGGATCTTTAATGACTAAGAAGAGATGAAGAGAAAGTCATCAAAGGGTGTCATTCATGTAGATGCCCCCTTTATTTTTTTTACTTTTTTTTCCTGTGCTGGTGTGGACATGTTGGTGCCATTATCACCCTGCCCCCTGCTGGTTTCCACTCATTAATATGCAGAACGGAGAGCCTTGAGGCTGTTCTGTCTGGATGCTCACATGGAATCTGAGTATTCATACACCTTTAAACCTGTGCAGGAAATGAAGGATGGTTCAGATTTGCACCAGATGTTAGCATCACATGTGCAGGGTTTGAGAATTTGCCTGTCCAAAGTCAGGGGGTTTCTTTAGCTTTGAAAACCAGGAGAGGCTGAGGTGCACTGATTAGTCCAGTGTCCTATTCTATACCGGTTCATTCAATTCCAACATTTGCACACTGCCTTTCACTCAGGGACAGGAAGTGGTGCTCTTTGGAGGCACAGCGAACAGCAGCAGGGTCACAGCAGGATTCAACCTTGGGATCTGCAGCAAAAAGGACAACAGATGGAGGTCTATTTCAACTGATACTAACCGTGTTCTAGTTGCAAGACCTAATGTCTGCTTTAAGGGATACTGTAGCTTGAAGTTTCTGTTTTGTATTCTATGCACTTTTCCCAAATACTTTTCAACTTCTTTTTTGCTGATTTATTGATGTATTTATCATTTGAGATAGTTTGCAATGAATGACATAGAACAACCCCTGTAAACTGAGACATGTTCATGAATCCAAGCTTCAGACACTGTTTTAGTGTTGAAAGACATTGTCATTTTTAAAGCAGACCTATTTTTCAGAGGTTTTAATCATGTTATTTGTTGTCATGTTGTTGTTTCCCTTTCTCATTTACCCTCTCAAAGTTGTTTTTGCGTGCGAGTAATTTGTGCACGTTTGAGCAATCTTTAGTCGCTTATTGTCAAGACGCCATTTTACAGATCAATCTCCGTTTTCACCACCCCCAGCGTACGTCCACTGCTCTCATCTTACTTCATTCTTCAATTTTATTTACTTAATCGATGATACGTGTAGGATTCGGCAGCTTTTTGATAATCTTGGTACGCTGCTTGTTAGCATGATCTGCCGCCGGTTGTGATGAAGTTCACAGCGACTTCAGCTCCCATTGGGCATCACAGTTTTCAGCAGACTTGTTTCTTTTATTAAATTGTTTTAGATGACTATTGCGATTTAAAATGTGCAAATTACAACATAGTGATTAGGGATGCAAATTATCGATTAATTCATTAACTGATAGTTGATTGACCTTATCGATCGATTAACGATTAACTGATAAGCGGCGTTTTTCACCTGAATTTTAGTGTTTCAATAGGGTCTTTAAGAATATAAGCTATAGTATACATAACACTGAGTCAAAAATATATCATAGTATTATTATATTGTATATTCCTCAATTAATTATTCCATAGTAAAAAGCAGACAAATGTATTGATGCTGAATAACAAAATACATTCTTTATTGAAAATAAATTGAGGATGTCTTTTGTAAAACCTCCGTGATATGAAATTATTAAACAATGAATTGATCGGGGAAAACATTTCACTCACACACACGCACAGTCGCACACACACACCGAGAACCGGAGCACACGGGCCGGACAGCGGGCTGCTTCCACTGCTCTTTCACGTGGAGCCTGCTACACGGCCCGGAGCGGAGGAGCACGTGCAGCTCGCCACGCACATGTTCACGCAGACAGCGGGACGCGGAGCGGACCAAGCCGCAAAAATTGGGTTCGCAGGAGAACATTTTGCACTGCTTGTAACGCTATGGTCCTTCTCTTCTCGCGAGTGGGTTTGCATCTTGTGTTCACATTCCAGTAGCGCCCCCTCCTCTAGCGATTAGTTACAATTAATGCATTTTAATCGACCAACGTCTTGATCGACAATTAATCGTAAGCCGATTAATTGTTGACATCCCTAGTAGTGATCCATGAGTGTCATAGATTATCTACAGCTCTGGAAAAAAATAAGAGACCACTGCAAAATTATTAGTTTTTTTCTGATTTTACTACTTATAGGTATGTGTTTGGGCAAAAGGAACATTTTTGTTTGAGTCTATAAACTACTGACAACATTTCTCCCAAATTCCAAATAAAAATATTATCGTTTAGAGCAGAGGTCTTCAACAGGGGGGTCGCGACCCCTAGGGGGGTCGCGGAGGTACTGTAGGGGGGGTCGCGAAATCTTTTGATTTCACTTTAAAATAATATAATTTTATATTTTATAGTGTAAAATACAGTATTAACCTGTGTATTATTGCCTTGTATTGGATGTACCATAACAGAGTAGCAATGTTTATACATGACACTAAGCTCAATTTAATATAAAACACAATTCTATGCCGTATATATAGTAGGGGGTCCCTGGCCCAGTTCGCCATCTGTTTGGGGGTCCCTGGCCTGAAAAACGTTGAAGACCCCTGGTTTAGAGCATTTATTTGCATGTTTTCAGACCTCAAACAATGCAAAGAAGAGATTAAATTCATTTTAAAACAACATAATACTAATGTTTACACTTAAGAAGAGTTCAGAAATCAATATTTGGTGCAATAACCCTTATTTTTAATCACAGCTTTCATGTGTCTTGGCATGCTCTCCACAAGTCTTTCACATTGTTCTTGGGTGACTTTATTCCACTCCTGGTGCAAGAACTGAAGTAGCTCAACTTTGTGTTTGTGTTGAAATTGAAACGCTGGACTGGAATGGCTGTAATACATGTAGAGATGCTGATTTCAGAAAAAAATGCAGTGGTCTCTTATTTTTTTCCAGAGCTGTATATAGCAGACACAAGCACAAGGTTCACCTGGCATCATATGGAATCAAAAATCTATTTTAAGCAGCATTTAAAGACATCTTTTGTCAAACATTATTGCTTTTATAGCCTCAACATATGTGTACATACAGTAGGTTACATTTAGGTGTGTGAAAGCAGTGTGTCATGTGTCCTGAAAAATGATGCTGTGATGAATGCACTGACCTCCGTCTTGGATACAATTATGAGCAAAGCAATTCAGTGTGAGCTGTGTGTGCATGAAATAGTGCATTAATTATATTTCTATAATTCAGGTTGAGTTGTGGATGGTCCCATGAATGCAGATCTGTTTTGTCAGTGCTTTAAACTCAAAACAGAAATGTGTAGTCACTGAATATGCATGTTACTGTCCCTCACTAACCCTGCTAGGCCATTTAGAATACCTCTGTCCAATAAAGTTACAGTTATAAGAAGCAGCTCTTAATAAAATTCTGTGCAAATTAAGTGACCTTTATAATAGAGAGGGTCTACCTTCAGGAGCACCCCAGACAGAGATATTTATATCCAATAAATGTGGGATGATTAGCAAAAAGCCCTGTGTAGAATTCATGCCAGCATAAAAACTGACTCATAGAAAAACTGCCTGAAGAGTCAAGTTTCTGTGATGAATAGTTCATTTAAAGACACAATTGATCAATATTTAGTCACTGTGGGCTTTTCCTGTAGTTATTAAATGTGTCTGTGAAATGAAATGAACTGCTAAACTTTGTCATTATTTTCTACTTACTGTCTCTTCAAATACACCTCCTCCTTCATCACGGCCAAAGTAAATAGCTTCGCACTCCCCGGACACATTTGAAACTTACTGTCTAAAGCTAGAGTACAACACTTCAAGAATAAGGAGCAATTTACAAAACAGATGCTACAAAACACTGGCTAGTTGTTTTATAAGAATAATAGTGCACTTTACTTTACAGTATAGTATAGTAAAGGATGAAAATAGCATAACTGCAGGATACATATTTTGAAACACACAAGAAAATACTAATACTTGTTAACTAACCATCGTAGGCTACGTTCAGACTGCAGCCTGAAGTGACCTAAATCTGATTTTTTTTGCCTCTATGCGACCTGTATCTGATCTTTTAATGATTTTTTCAAATACGACCCAGGCCACTTGGATATGTGATCCTAAAACTGATACATACTGATCTTTTGACATGCAACTTCAGTCTGAATGGCCAGGTCGCATTCATTTGACCTACACGTCATCAACAAGCTACAGTCACTATTAAACAGAACATAACTGGACCGTATTTTAGAAGACAAGCCCAGAGTTGAGCCGATAGATTTGCTGTGTTACTGAAGAGGAACCCACAGAACGCCATGGCCAAAAACCTTGTCCTTCCCAATCTTCTCCTTAAAACAAATAAGCTGTACATGTTCTGGCTCCGGTACGACAGCAACTTAAAAATCTTCATGCGCTCAATGCTAGCGTCCACGTTTAGGCGACACGCTCGCCGCATGTGACATCGTCGTGTCCTCCAATGCCCATGCGGGACACTTTTGGGGCGTTTAAAGTTCACACTGGAGATCACATACAGTCGCATTTAACTGGAAATGTGAACGACTTCGCAAAAAATCGGATCGGATTTCACAAAAAAAAAATCCGAATTGAGGTTTAAGCCCTGCAGTCTGGACGTAGCCATAATCACCATTAAATACTGTTTGCAGAAATAATTACCATGTTATTGCTACATGTGATATTGCCTGAATGTTCCACTGTATGGCATTCCACGTATTTATCTCTACAGAGACAGCATGTGACACCACGGGGTCGAGTTAAATGTCAGATCTGTGGAGAGGTGAGCCCACTTATAATGCAAATTTAAATTTAAATCAATAAAACCCACATTATTGACTAAATGCAAGATGGATACATGTAATGCCATACCAGGACATTCCATACAATAATAATAACATCTCCATGGAGACAAGCAGTTGGCAAGCCCTCCACAAGAAAAGCTACAGAGTGTACCTTTAAGTAAGATGAATATTTCTATCAACTTTCTGTTTCAGTATTTCTTAAGAGGTCATATTGGTCCAAGAAAATACTCATTTAAGAGTAAAAAGGGCAAAACATTGAAATCTGATGACCTTTGGGATTGATAAAGTATTTAATTTATCTTTCTACATTACTGAGGGGGTTCGTTCATTACAACGCATTAGGTGTCTTCAAAGGATAGAAAGAACAATGAGTAGTGGTGCAAGAAACACAAATATACTAAAGATACTATCACATACTGCTGCTATGACGGCAATCGATCATAGCAAGTTTGTAAATACCAAAACACTAAATACATTTCTTGTGTATCCACCCAAGGTTGCCATACACACATGGACTTGTGGGAATCATTTCTGTGTGTAATTTTTCCCATTCGTTGCTTCTAGACCAGCCCGTTTGATTGGTTGCCGCGGTGATAGATGCCCGGCCAGTTTTCTGATTACTACAATCTTCGATCTCCAGGGCCCAACATAATCAGAATAAATGTCCCCCACTGTAGAGGGAATAAAGGTGGTGAAAAGCAGACAAGAAAACGTGGCAAAAAATGGTTCGGTGTGTGTGTAGCGACAGGGCACTTGTGCTGTTGTACAGGCCTGAGTGACAGATGGCGGCTAGCATTGATACAGCAGAACAAATTGAATTTCGGTTTGGTCCTGCTACTTTTTCTACAAAGTGTGGAGTTTATTTGGTGTTTTTCTTTCAGAATACCTTGGCTTTAATCTTTCCAGTTACTGATCGTAGTGGGGGAATTTGAAAGTAGTTTGATGAGGACTTCAGGGGAAAAGCGTGTTTGTCTTGTCATCTAGGAGAGTGTGATGCAGTCTGTCCTCTATATATTTTTGAGTGCTTTTGGGGTACCTTTTAAATTGTGTTGTTAATGATACTTTAGAACAATGTCAAGAACAACAACAAGTTTGAGTGCCCATTAAGTCCTTGGCTGGTTTTAGATAAGAACTTTATTTTCTGAGCTATGTTATAATGTTCTTACTTCATCACAAACATACCTGGAGTTGTGTTTTGTTTCATTTACACGTGTTTTGGTTGAGTTTTTCTCAAACTGAAAACACCCTATCCCATGTGGTAATACAGAAAGTGCTCTACTGTGTTTTTAAACTCCGTACACCTTCATAGAATCAGCTGCATTGCCCATCTCTACTAAACAAAAGGTAAAAGGTACAAGTTAACTTGAAAACTATTGCGTCATGACATCACAAGGTGGAACAGAGCATTCTGGGCTTTGGAGATCTTTTGGAGACAGACTAATAATGCAGGATTACTCAAAGATGTGTGAATTAAACAAAACACAACCCCAAGAATATTTTTGAAGATGTAACAATATTTTAACATGACTTAAAAATCCACCAGAGTCAATTTTGCCTAATCTAGAGCCTTTAACGTTGCACTATGTAACTTTTCTTTCTGCTTGTCTCAGTGGAGATGTCATTGCTTTGCTTGATATGTATTCCACAAGATGGCATTAGTTTTATTTATTTTCACTGTGACAAGCAAGTAATGGACCCCTCCAACAGAGCAGTTACATACAGCTCTGGAAAAAAAAAAAAGAGACCACTGCAAAATTATTAGTTTTTTTTTAATTTACCACTTATGGTATGTGTTTGGGCAAAAGGAACATTTTTATTTGAGTTTATAAACTACTGACAATATTTCCCCCAAATTCCAAATAAAAATATTATCGTTTAGAGCATTTATTTGCAGAAAATGACAAATGGTCAAAATAACAAAAAAAGGTACATGTTTTCAGACCTCAAACAATGCAAAGAAACAAGATCAAATTCATTTTAAAACAACATAATACTAATGTTTACACTTAAGAAGAGTTCAGAAATCAATATTTGGTGCAATAACCCTTATTTTTAATCACAGCTTTCATGCGTCTTGGCATGCTCTCCACAAGTCTTTCACATTGTTCTTGGGTGACTTTATTCCACTCCTGGTGCAAGAACTGAAGTAGCTCAGCTTTGTGTTTGTGTTGGAATTCAACAGACACTGGAATGGCTGTAATACATGTAGAGATGCTGATTTCCAAAAAATAAAAAATAAAAAAATACAGTGGTCTCTTATTTTTTTTCCAGAGTTGTATTGTGCACTTCAAAATTCAACTTCACACTGTGTAGTAGGGTCAGTTCAGAATTGCAGAACACATCAGTATCTGGACAACTCCACAGTGACACCTGATGGACCTGCAGTGCACACATGAGCTCTGAGACACTGCTCCCAGCTACAAGATCGTTCCCTCCGCCACCGCCTGCCCTGTCATTCTTTCAGCCTTATCTTTAAACAAATTATATGCGCAGGAAGTGCCTTGTATTATTTTCTTCATCACCTGCAATGCAAAATCATTATATCTTGTTGTTTAGCCTCAGTCTCATTTATCATGAGTCAGGAGTCAATTTGAGGAACCACTCAGAAACCATGCATAGTGATGTACAGGAAATTGCTGTACTGGGAGCGTTTGGCCTACAGGCTGCTTACAATGCCAGACAGCATCCATCATCAGCAAAACTGATTAGTGAGTGGGAAATACAAAACTTGAGGTACGCCGCTGACTCCCAGGCTTCACTGGAAACTGTTTGTGCAAGGTAAATGTATTGTAGATGAGGCTATTACATGTAAAAATGCTTGTCATGTCTGCAGGTTGTCTTTCTTTACAGTATAGAGTGTTGCATATACAGATTTAAACCTATGACCCTTTTAAACTTCAATCAGGCTACTTGCATCTCATGGATCAATATTTATAGAATCAATATTCATTAGCCTTGGATTGACTGTGCTGTCTACATGACCGTATTGAATGTCTAAACATATTGGAGTGTCACCTTAACACCTCAATATTTATGGTCGTGTAAAGAATGGTTGGTGGGTTTAGCAAAGAAGATAAGCAGAGATTTCAATCTTACAGCAAATTTACATATGGTAACCTGTGATAATAGTATCTAAATCCTTCGCTGGAATGTGTGGTAGTTTAAGAGAATCGATACAGTCAGGTAGATGCAGTAAATTAGAAAAACTATTTGAGATGTTGGTGGTTATATACAAACCATGGGTATGTGATGTCTTTTTGTGTCAGAATTTTTTGAAGGAGAAGACTCTTGGGTAAAGTCATGGCATTTTGAACAAGTTGCGTAAGAATTGTGAGGTTACAGCTCTGGAAAAAAATAAGAAATCATTGCATTTTTTGGGGGGGAAATCAGCATCTCTACATGTATTACAGCCATTCCATTCCAGCGTCTGTTGAATTCCAACACAAACACAAAGCTGAGCTACTTCAGTTCTTTTTCAGGAGTGGAATAAAGTCACCCAAGAACAATGTGAAAGACTTGTGGAGAGCATGCCAAGACGCATGAAAGCTGTGATTTAAAATAAGGGGTTATTGCACCAAATATTGATTTCTGAACTCTTCTTAAGCGTAAACATTAGTATTATGTTATATTACATAGTATTATGTTGTTTTAAAATGAATTTGATCTTGTTTCTTTTCATTGTTTGAAGTCTGAAAACATGTATCTTTTTTGTTATTTTAACAATTTGTCATTTTCTGCAAATAAATGCTCTAAATGATGATATTTTTATTTGGAATTTGGGGGAAATTTTGTCAGTAGTTTATAGACTCAAACAAAAATGTTCTTTTTGTCCAAACACATACCTATGAGTAGTAAAATCAGAAAAACAGATAATTTTGCAGTGGTCTCTTATTTTTTTCCAGAGCTGTATATCCAGAGGGTGGGTGGATCTTTCTGATATGTAAATTACATAGTATCTAATTTTTTTTATTTTATTTTATTTTATTTTATTTTTTTTAACCTTGTCTAATACACATTCCTTCCATTCACACAAACATGAAATTTCTTTGATGAAGATTAAGCATGAGCACTGACGTACGAACTTGTTGAGAGAAATAACATCTTCAACACATGGTACAAATACACTTTTATGAGCTGTTAAACATGTTGGTTTTCCCTTAGTTTACTCAGAGTTGTATATTGAGAGTCTCATGCATCCTTGGGTAATCTTGTATTCATATGCTCCAGCTTCCTGTTACATGCGACATTTTGAAGACATTCTTAATCTATAACGTTTAGTTTTAAATTATGAAAAGTACACTGCACAACACTTCTAGTGGAGGGTCCACTACCTGCTTTTCTCCATGGAAATGTTATTGCTTTGCCTGTGGTATGACATTAAACATATTCATCTAACATTTTTTTCATTATTGGTATTTTGATGGCTCAAAAATTCAATAACTATCTCTGTGAATAGAGGCGACACTCCACAGATCTGAAGTGTAATGTAGCAAAGTGCTGTAACCTGCTTGTCTCCCTTCTGGTAGGTAGGTTTAATCTATACTGCAGACCCTCCACTAGAAATGTTACACAGTGCACCTTTAAAAGTTATGGCAACAGTTGAATTTTGTCATCATTCTGAGGCCCATGGATTTTCCTATATTCAAGGCACCAACCTCATGCACACGACCTGCACTTGTGGTTCTTTTAAAAATCATTCTCCAGGCAGTACATGTAAGCTTTAACAGTGTTGCATTATAGTTATCCATCCATCTTCCTCCGGTTTTCCATTGTTCGGGTCGCGGAGGCAACAGTCCACAGAACCTTTGGATCAGTGGACAAACGCTCTACCAACTGAGCTACTGCCGCCATTGCCGCCAATAACATTGCAGTTATTTATATGAAAATCATTTGAAGTCCATTGCTGTGGAATGCCGTGCTGTGTTGAGATTTAGAAGGTAGCGTGGTCCGGCAGTGTAGACTCATGACGTTCAGAACAGGATTCAGAACAGAAAGAACCTTTTCTACAATTTTAGACCAGAAGTCAATGAATCCCTTTTCTATGCTTTCCTTCATTTATTTCTTTATAACAAGTCCCTAAATTTCATTTTAGTGATTTTGGCTTCAGCTTTGAAAAGGGTTTGCCAAGCAAGACCAAACAAATACTCAATCTATTGTGCATTGGAGCATCCCTGCAGACAACAGCTTTACTCCTCACAAACAAGTCAGGATTCAAATCTTGCCTAAAAATGATTTTCCTTTGTGCATAGCTTGTTAGCACATATAATGAGAGTAGATCTGACAGCAGAGGCCAAAACTACACAATTTCAGCTTCACAGAGAGCCCAGCAATTTCAAAGGGTTCAGAAACAGCTTCAGTTCAAGCTGGAATCATTTTAGTAATGCACCACAAGCACGTAGGTGTTGTTTTAGATCAGGGGTCTCCAACCTGTTGCTCAGGAGCTACCAGGGGCTCTTGATCCATTCTAAGTAGCTCACTAAAGGGATTTCTGAATGACTGATATTTGATCAACGAAATGCCTTTTATCATTGTAAATGTATCATTTTGATGCCTAATATTGTGTATTGATAAATGGATAATAGTTTATCTTTTACAGACATCGAACTGTTCCCCATCTAATGCTTGTTATGGCTCCTACAGTATATGTACTCATTATCTTATCTTATCCCTTCTAAAAATCAGTCATTCTCTGGCATTTTGGTTTTGTAAAAGTAGCTCACCTGAGGAAAAAGATTGGAGACCCCTGTTTTAGATTATTGCAACTTAATATATATATGTATATATAAAATAAGGGTTTCACTAAAGACCAGAAGTATCATAAGGGGAGACTTTGAGGTTAAACAGTTCTTGGATGTGGCCGACATGGGGCTTGTGTGTAGAGCAGCAAAGAACTGTGTGACAGTGACTCTAATTGCTCTTCACCTCCACTTCAAAAGCTTTTAGCCCGGTCAGCACTCAGCCAATCACACGCCTCGCACAAAGGAGCCAGGCAGGACCATCTCTCAACTAACAGGATTACCTCCACACCCCCTCCACTACCACATCCAGCAATACAACCAACGTTCACAAGGAAACGCCTGATGTTTCTAGTTTCTTTGATGAAAACCAAGCCAGCTGTAGACTGAATTAACATTTATTTTGTAATTCTTCGCACCTTGTTTGGTATTCATCTCACTGCACTTGCCCCTCTCGCAGTTCTCATTTCATTTGCATTGATAAGTATGTTTCTCAATTTGGGGAATAAAGAGTAAGTGTGCGAAACTGCCTTGTGCTATCAAGGCACAGCTGTGAATAAGCCCGCTACAAAAACCAGAATAAATGTCTCTGCAATTACAGAAGAGAAAGAGGGAGAGGGGCAAGAACAGAAAGCTTTAGCTGTCAAGATATGTTTGCAGAATATCTTCTCCGCGCAAATTCAAAGATCGTTCACTGTCAGGAAATGAGTTAAAAAGCCTAGGCTGTTTATATTACAATAGTTGATGATAGAACACACACAACTCAGAATAATGAGATTTTCTAAAGTGACCTTTCTCTCAAGCCTGTGACAACTTGGAAATAAGGAGCCTAATTTATTTGTGCTAAATCAACAATTGTCTAGATTTGTTGCTAATGCTCATTTGTGGAAATAGATAACAGCTTGCGAGTATTAAAAGACCTTTCATATTGGGAATTGGAGGGACTGGGGCTTGCTGGAGAAACTGTGTTCATTTAGATAGCCTACAGGAATGCCTCAAAATTAAAATAACATAGACAGAGGAGACATTAACTATTGTTCCCGATCACAATGGAACACCCATCTTGAGTCCTTGAGCCACTATTAAAGGTCCTATATTACACAAAACTGACTCTTGTAAGCTGTAAACCATTTTATAATGTTGTTAACTCCTCAAACATTTACCCTTTACACATGCTAGAGTAAGTCTTTATTATTAGGCTGCGTCCCATTACTCTGTCTTACCCCTTCCCCTACCCCTTTATCTACGTCTTTGTCTTGCCCCTCGATACTAAGCTGAGAGGGCTCGGGGTATGAATGACTGCGTGCACATAGAAAAGTCCAAACCGATTGCAAACTGATTGGGATCGTAACGGTTGCATGTGCACAGGGATTGGATTGGATTGGTATTGGTTTCCCCAATCCCCCAGGAACCCCTGGCCTAGGCCGATAGCAAACCACTTGGCGTCGTCATGTGCACGATTTCGGATCAAATTAGCATACTGCGCATGGGCGCCAGGAATTTCAGGAATTTCACCCAGAAGTTGTAAGAGTGGTAGGGGGTGCCTCTCGGTACCAAGTACCAATTGTAGTTTCAGACAAAAACATGGCTGCGAAGAAAGCAACAAGCACGCACTACTGGACAGACGAAGAAACTGAGTTCATGCTGCACCAGGTGCGAGAGCTAAACATTTAAAACTTTATGGACGGACGGTGCACAAGAAACGCTAGTCTTTATCAGAAGATAGCGTTGAAGATGGAGCAGGCAGGTTTTGTTCGGACGCCTGAGCAAATCAAAATCAAATGGAAAAATGCCAGGGCAGCGTATGCCAGAGCCAAGAAGAACACCGGGAGAGCGCATTACGATGACTCAGGACAGCGGTCCTTCACGGCACCAACAAGCCCCATCTTCCACCAAATCTGGACTATGAACGTAACGCACAGGGCAATTCCAGAAAAGAAGGAGTTTACCGCACACTCGCTTGACTTTACTTATTCCTTTATTGGGCTTAGCGCGAACAACGCGTTTCGCCAGGTAAAATCAAAACGCGTTGTTTGCTCTTAGCCCAATAAAGTGTGTGTGTGTGTGCGAGTGTGCGGTAAATTTCGTCTTTTCTGGAATTATTCAATGTTCCTGTTGTTACCAGCACCTGGAAGCTGTGCACGGAGTTTTAAACTTGACGCACAGGGTACTTTTACAAATGACGCACAGGGTACTTTTACAAATATTTTGAGTTATCTATTGTGACCTTATAGTATCAGAAGAGAGTGTGTTTTTTTTGTTTTTTTTTTACTGTTGTATAACTTGTAAATATTAAAAATCAGTGTGGAAATGTACTTAAGTTGTAATTTCACTACCCCAGACCTTACATAAATGAACGATAAACCCATAGCTACAAATTTAATGCCTTTATTTGTGGCACAAAAGATGCAAGCAACAAAAAACAACAAGGCAGAACATGATTAAAACATGTGCGGTATAGGTCCCAATCCTCATAATTTTCGTTGTCCTCGATTGCTTGTAGTATCAAACGCCGACAACACAGTTCGTGTCGTATTAAAGAAACCAAAAATGCTGTTTTGTCATTCATACGAACAACCAAACTCTGCAGAATGCACAACAAGTAGGCCAATGCCGCTCCGTCAAACTCCTCGAAAAGCCATCGCAGTATACTGCCAGATAGCTGTGCTGTGTTGTGTTTATATTGAGCAGTCATCACCCGGAAGTAGTTGGACTACAGCGCCACATAGCGTTGCGGAGCCGGCCAGGTCGCTGACCTGAATCTGATTGCGCGACATGCATGTGCACTCGGATTGGATGACAGACCACCCGCTGAGTAACGGGAGAAATCCAAACCAATCCTGATCCAATCCTACCATGTGCACGCACTCATTGTTCCCCTAAGAGATGGGACAACATTCGATTACCATTTGCATCACCATCCCTTGCCTCTACCTGGCTGCTACGTCTACAGAGGCGACAACAATTGACGCAAACAAACGTAAACAAATGTCAAGGATTATCGGGTACCTCAGCTCAACATAAAAACTAGCTTGTTTATACATGAAAGTTCGATGAAAATGATAACGTCGGCTAAACAGACATCACTACAATTAAAACCGCAACTACAGTTCACTAAAAGTAACGTAGAACATAAGCGTCATAATTGTAAACCATGCTAAACTGTTACTCGATAATTACAACTGCTGAAAATACAGCGCTGGGCGGACGAATAAAAACTGTTATTTCAACAGGTTTGATGTGCCCCCCATCCCTCTGCCGACTCCCTCCTCCTCTTCACACCTCTCCAGGCCAGTGGCCACATCCCCCTCCCCCTTCACACGGACCCAACCCAGCACCAGCCTCCCTCCACCCCCCACCACCACCCCCTGCAGTCCACCCCAGTCCCCCCTCACTCCCCCCTCTCCATCACACCGGACAAGGTGAGGAGGGAGCTAAGGCAACTCAGACAGGGGAAATCCGCAGGACCTGATGGTATCTGCCCCAGGCTGCTGAGAACCTGTGCAGACCAGCTCTGTGAGGTTCTCTGCTACATGTTCAATCTGAGCCTCAGCCTGGAGAAGGTCCCCGTCCTGTGGAACCCGTCCCGGTTCCCAAAACGACAAACGCCAGGTAACCGGCCCACTACAGACCAGTCGCCTTGACCTCCCACCTTATGAAGACCATGGAGAGGGTGACCCTCAGTCACCTCCGCTCTGTGGTGAGCCCCACCCTGGACCCGCTGCAGTGTGCCTACAAGCCAAACGTAGGAGTAGAGGACGCCGTCATCTACTTGCTGCAGCGGGTGCTCACCCACCTAGAGACCGCCGGGAGTGCTGTGAGAGTCATGTTCTTTGACTTCTCCAGCGCCTTCAACACCATCAGGCCGGCGCTGCTGCGGGGGAAGCTGGAGGACGCGGGAGTGGATGGACATCTCGCTACCTGGACCATCGACTACCTCACTGACCGTCCACAGTACATGCGGCTGCGTGGCTGTGAGTCAGAGGTGGTAGTCTGCAGCACTGGGGTCCCCCAGGGAACTGTCCTCTCGCCCTTCCTCTTCACCATCTACACCTCGGACTTCACATACAACACGGACAGCTGCCATCTCCATCAAGTGCCATCAAGTTCTCTGATGACTCGGCCATTGTGGGCTGTGTGTCTGAGGGGAACGAGCTGGAGTACCGCTCGGTCATCAGTGACTTTGTGGACTGGTGTGGGCGCAACCACCTGAGCCTTAACACCAGTAAGACAAAGGAGCTGGTGATTGACTTCAGGAGGAGACCACTATTTACTCACCGGTGAACATCCAGGGGCGGGACATAGAGACTGTGGACAGTTTCAAGTACCTGGGTGTTCACCTCAACAATAAACTGGACTGTCCCACAACACCGACGCCCTGTACAAGAAGGGCCAAAGTCGCCTCCACCTCCTGAGGAGACTGAGGTCCTTTGGAGTGTGCAGGCCTCTGCTGAAGACTTTTTATGACTCTGTGGTGGCCTCTGCTCTCCTCTACGCTGTTGTCTGCTGGGCCCCGAGCAGCACAGAACGGGACAGAAAAAGACTTAATAAGCTGGTCAGGAGGGCCAGCTCTGTCCTGGGCTGTCCTCTGGACTCTGTAGAGGAGGTGGCTGAGAGGAGGGTACTGGCCAAATTCATGTCCATCATGGACGACACCTCTCACCCTCTGCACCGGACTATAGAGGAGCTGAGCAGCTCCTTCAGCAGCCGACTAAGGCACCCCCAGTGCAAGAAGGAGCGCTACCGCAGATCCTTCATCCCCACCGCCATCAGACTGTATAATTCTAATACATAGGCCAGACATGCAAAATCCTCTTTTCCAGGTTGATGCTTGTATTGTTATTAGTATTATTATTATTACTATTTCCATTATTACTATTATTACTTATTATTATTACTATTTTTATTATTACTTACTTTATCCCATTCCTGCCTGCATGCTCTTTCTTTCTTGTCCAAATGTCCTGGAGCTACTATGGCAAGTAAATTTCTCCTGTGTGAGATCAATAAAGTCTTATCTTATCTTATCTTATCTTATTTATGAGACTCCTTGGCTGATGTGATGCTGCAATCCTGATCCCAAAACCTGCCTGAGCTTGTAGATGTACCCCTTCATTTCAAGTCTGGTCGAAAACTTACTTTGTTTCAAGGGGTCTGTAGCCCTCGGTCGTGGCCCTCGCCCTTGATCAAAATTAGAATCGGGACACCCCTTGCCCCTCTCATGAACACGCAAAAGAAAGGGGTAGGAGTAAGACGAAGGGGTAAGACAGAGAAATGGGATGCAGGCTTAGTCTGTCTACATCTCCACAGTGCAATATGCTCTGTTCCACCCTGTGATGTCATGAAATGGTAGTTTTCAAGTTAACAGCAAACAACATTATAGCATAGGTAATAAGTGACCATACATCTTGCTGAAGCTACATTTTCTGCTTTGCACTGAATTTCTTTACCTTCTCGAATAGGCTATGGTGTATGTATTTTACAATTACAATTTTTGCTTTTTGTTTTAAAAACTATTAATAAATTATTATTTGTGTGCTACCAGGTAAGAGTAATTCCCCTTGTGGTCACTCAGCAAGGTAAGGCTGATTGCTACACTTTGTACCAAGGTTGTATTTTTGCTGTGTACTCCTTTGTAGATATTCTTAATTAGTAGATGTTCTATTTGCAGATGTCATAAAGTCCATTGTTCTTTGTCTAAATCCTTCCACACTTAGGTGCTACCTTGACTTTATTTGATGTTGCAGTTTTTTCCAATTTTGTCTGTGTAAAAGCTCATTTCCTCTGCACTCCCACTGTTGCCTCTGCAGATTAGATTAGCCATCTCGCACCTCTTTACACCGCTGTCCACTGCTCTCCTTTCATTTGTTTTTTAAGTCTCTTTTTGTGCCCTCCTACTCCCTTCAAGAACAAGAAAAAAGAAAAACAGTGAGTAGATTGTTGAGGTTCAATTAAATTGCAGGCCCCTGGGTTTTTTGTGCTCAGTGCTAGTCTGAAATTTTAGTGCATTTGACCAGTCCAAATCATTGGTCTTTTGTTGGGTGTATTTTTCATATTCACTCGCTGGGATTATGTTTTTCTTTCTTAATTAAGCAAGAATTAAGCACAGGTAATTGCAGATTTAGTTGGAAAAAATGTTTCTGTTAAATCCATCACAAATTATAATTGTAATATACCCTCACCGCAAGAACAATGTTAACAATACATTTTGAAATGTTTTGAGATCTAAATTAAGAATTAAGAAGATGTTAGGAATATTGGTCCTGCTTTTCTTTCTTTTTTTTCACATCAGATGCCCTAACATGTTTAAACGTTTTTTTTTTTTTTACCAAACAGTAACACTAAATTGAAAGCATGTTTGTTTGTTGTTGTTGTTTTCAGTTTGGAAGTATTTATCGCACTGAAAAACAGAAAAAGAGACGTTCATCTCCACAAAACTGATCCTTATTTGGCCTCCGCCTGCTTGTTTCCATGGAAATGTTGTTCTTTGGATATAACATCCCACAGAAGGGCATAAAACGGCTCTATTTCAATGGGGAATGTTTAAAACTTTCTATTACAATCGAATCCTGCAGGTGACACTCCACCTCCAGAAAGTTACAAAGTACTTCTTTAAGTTTTGTCCCTGCTTATTACTTTAACCTCAGTGAATAAATAAACACTAATTCACCAATTAGCACACAATATGCACCAATTTAGGCAAATACAATTAGTAACGATCTTGCACAGGACAAAATAACAGGCGGGATTGAACTGCCAACTTTTGAGACAAAGGTTCTGTTGTGTATAGCTGAGAAATGTTTTATTACTATATTTCTATATTTTATTTTTTATTGTACACAGACATTTATATAATTATGCCTTATTTGTCACCAGCCTCTTGCTAGTTTTGTAACTTATTTTTAATGTATTATTATTATAATGATGATTATTATATTGTGATGTGTGAGCTGCTGTGACCAATTAATTTCCCTTGCAGTAAAGTTTGTCTAAGGCTACGTTCAGACTGCAGCCTGAAGTGACCCAAATACAATTTTTTTGCCCCTATGCGACACTTTTAATGTCTGAACGACACAGATCCGATTTTTTCAAATGCAACCCAGGCCACTTGGATATGTCTTCCTAAAACCGGTACATATCCGATCTTTTGACATGCGACTTCAGCCTGAACGGCCAGGTCGCATTCATCCGACCTACACGTCATCAACAACATCATTTCTCGTCATACAAAAATTGTGTATGAACTCCGTGTCAGTGAAGCGGCGAAGCACATAGCAATCCCACCACTCTCAGCACCAACACGTTCCTTTACGGACGTTGCTGCCACTGCCCCCCAAAACGCCAAGGCCAAAAACCTCCTTCTCAATCTCTTCCTTAAAACAAATAAGCTGTACATGTTCTGGCTCCGATCCAACAGCAACTTTAAAATCTCCAGGTGCTCAATGCTAGTGTCCATGTTTAGGCTACTTTCGTAAACACTGAGCATGCTCACTGCATGTGACGTCGTCGTGTCCTCCAAGGCGCATGCGGGACACTTTTGAGGTGTTTGAAGTTCACACTGGAGATCACATACAGGTCGCATTTAATTGGAAATGTGAACGCCCTCGCAAAAAAATTGGATTTCACAAAAAAATCCGAATTGAGCTTTAAGCCCTGCAGTCTGAACGTAGCCCAAGTCTGAGTTTAACAGCTGGGACTGAACCACCAACCTTTGAGACAGTGGGCAATTTGTTTTTTCAACTGAGCTACTGCAATACTCCCTGTATCTACACTGTACCGAGGATGTCTCAGAACACATGTGCTGCTCACATTAGTTTTATCTTGGCGCTGCCTGTTGAAGGTCAGTACACTTAATCAGTAGCTCCACTGTAAATCCCTATCAGGACCGGATTAGGGCCGGACTCTCCCCGTATGATGTGTGTAACCAGAGCCTCGGTGAGAAGAACCTTGTACATAGGGGTCAACACTCACCTGTGTACTTTATTCTCTGAGCTTTATAACGCTCTAAGTCAAACAGACAGGTACTCTGCCAGATTAGTAAACCAGGAGCTATGAAGGGCGGTTGGTAAGACACTGACACTGTTGGTAATACTTTTCAAATTTATACTTCCAGAATACTGAATACTTGATCAAAACTTGTATAAATTATTATGATATACAGCTCTGGAAAAAAAGAGACCTCTGCATTTTTTTCTGAAATCAGCATCTCTGTATTACAGCCATTCCATTCCAGCTGAGCTACTTCAGTTCTTGCACCAGGAGTGGAATAAAGTCACCCAAGAACAATGTGAAAGACTTGTGGAGAGCATGCCAAGACGCATGAAAGCTGTAATTAAAAATAAGGGTTATTGTACCAAATATTGATTTCTGAACTCTTCTTAAGTGTAAACATTAGTATTATGTTGTTTTAAAATGAATTTGATCTTGTTTCTTTGCATTGTTTGAGGTCTGAAAACATGTATCTTTTTTGTTATTTTGACCATTTGGCATTTTCTGCAAATAAATGCTCTAAACGATAATATTTTTATTCGGAATTTGGGGGAAATGTTTTCAGTAGTTTATAGACTCAAACAAAACTGTTCTTTTTGCCCAAACACATACCTATAAGTAGTAAAATCAGAAAAACTGATTTTTCAGTGGTCTCTTTTTTTTTTTCCCCAGAGCTGTAGAATGTCATATATGGTACTCTATTCTAAATACACTTTGATAAGTATTGAGTTTTAGATGTTTCATTATATTATAGTGTAAAAACAAAGGATTAGATGATTAGATTATTTTTCTCTCACAGTTTGAAGCCTAAATTCCATGGTCAAGTATTAGATTTTAAGAAATTAACTTATTCTGAAAACTACCAAATGAAAGAATTACTGTACCACATGTGCTCAAGAGTAATATTCTGAATCGTACGTATGTGCACATAGTTACTTCCCAACACTGGACATTGATAAAACATCCTCTTCTTTCTAATTAAGTATTAAGACAAAAATGACTGGTCCTTGAATTATTATTGAATGGCATTTACAGTGTTTACAGGTGCATTTGTACAGAGAACACAGAGATAAAGTGGGATTTGTTTGCTTTGTCAAAGTACCAGCATTCAAAGCCTGCAATTGTTGTTGAAGTAATTTCATTTACGTGTGTTACTTTATGGCCCCAGTGGCAGTAAAAGAACCAAAAAAAAGAAAAAAAAAAAGCATATTTACTCATCAATCTCTTTGGCTATACTAGAAAAGCACACAATTTAAAAACAGCTGTCAATAATCCAAATTCATTCATATTCATATCAACTAGAAGACATTAATCATCACGGGGTGTTACATAAGGGCCACATTTAAATCACCAGTTAAAACTATAAGCTATGTGCAGCCCGTGTGTGTGTATGTGTGCGTGCGTGCATGCGTGTGCGTGTGTGTGTGGTTGACTCGTAACCTTGTTAGCTCCTTATAGTCATCCATGGCTCTTCTCTGATTTATGAGCCTTATGCTGTAAAATAATAGCATGGCTCTAAATTTAGACTTAGGGTTAGATAGTGGCCTGATGCTTTATGTTGGATCATATTTTTCTGCAAAGACAATACCGGGAAAAGCAGGCACTTTTTATATAATCCTATTATATATATATGGAAACACAATATCTTATATATTACACTGGTCTACAAATTTTTGGACTCAATCTGCTTCTGAGATAAAAGTGGCTAAATCTCATTTATATTGATAAGATGAACTGAAAATCAATTGATAACTGTGCTGGTTAGCTAATGTATTCAAGATATTTAATTATATTGTTTTACATGAAAATCACATCTGTTTATACAACAGATTTAGGCATTTTTGCTTAAAAATGATATTTATAATTGCACTTCTATATCTGTCAAGAAATAAGCAGGAAATATTTTAAGACATCAGTTCAATTTTGAGGCATCTCTCTTATGTGAAATCAAAAAATATTTGATGTTAAAACTCTAGACATATTAAAATGAATGTATTGGAATGTGCAGACAGGATTTCAGATAGAACTGGTTGCTTGTAGACACACTGTACCTTCTGATAAACTACAGTTTTTGCCTTATTTTGCATAAATTTCCTATTTTGACCCAATACTATATCTTGGAAACTATAGCCAATCAGCTCTTCTGACTTACTTTTTCTTTATTAGTGACCTAAACCAAAAAAAAAAAAAAAATCACTACTTTTGTTCTGGAAGCATTTTACTTGTAGACCAGTGTTACCAGTCAAAAGTTTGGACTTACCCTTTTTTCTATACTGCTGTCTACATGTGATGTACATACAGAAGACATCAAACATATGAAGCAAGATATGTGGAATTATGAAGCAAAGGGGAAAAAAGTAACTATTTTATTTTAGAATTGGGGCCAGGCAGCGGTAGCTGCAAGGCACCTATAGTGTTTCTATTGATTCCTATTATTGGGGCCAAGCAGCGGTAGCTGCAAGGCACCTATAGTGATTGTACTGATTGGGGCCAAGCAGCGCTAAGCTGCAAGGCACCCATAGTGTTTCTATTGATTCTTATTAGGGGGCCAAGCACCGGAGGTGCTGGGCACCCTATAGGAATTGTATTCCGTTGCCTAGGCAAGTTGCCTAGTAACCCTTTGATCTTTGCTTTGATGTTCTGGTCTCAGGATTATTATTATTATTCTTCTATTCTATAGGAAGTCTATGGCAGCCCCTAGAACCGTCCGGTAAAAAGTTGTGAAATTTGGCATGCACATTCCAGCCAGTCTCCTCATTACCCACAGCGATTTATAGGTCCCCAGCCCCAACCGTCTAGTGGCACCAGCAGGTCAAAGTTGCAGAAATTTGTCAATTGCCTAGCAACGCATATAGCAACCTTTGATATGTCTTTGATGTGTCTGTTCTGACAGGGTTAGACCCTGACCCTGTCAGACCCTGTCAGACTCTGTTAGATCCTGTCAGACCTTGTTAGACCCTGTCAAACGGTGCTTGGCCCCCGCATTGCTGCTTGCAGCTATATTTAGGGGGCCAAGCACCGGAGGTGCTGGGCACCCTATAGGAATTGTATTCCGTTGCCTAGGCAAGTTGCCTAGTAACCCTTTGATCTTTGCTTTGATGTTCTGGTCTCAGGATTATTATTATTATTCTTCTATTCTATAGGAAGTCTATGGCAGCCCCTAGAACCGTCCGGTAAAAAGTTGTGAAATTTGGCATGCACATTCCAGCCAGTCTCCTCATTACCCACAGCGATTTATAGGTCCCCAGCCCCAACCGTCTAGTGGCACCAGCAGGTCAAAGTTGCAGAAATTTGTCAATTGCCTAGCAACGCATATAGCAACCTTTGATATGTCTTTGATGTGTCTGTTCTGACAGGGTTAGACCCTGACCCTGTCAGACCCTGTCAGACTCTGTTAGATCCTGTCAGACCTTGTTAGACCCTGTCAAACGGTGCTTGGCCCCCGCATTGCTGCTTGCAGCTATATTTATTATTAGGGGGCCAAGCACCGGAGGTGCTGGGCACCCTATAGGAATTGTATTCCGTTGCCTAGGCAAGTTGCCTAGTAACCCTTTGATCTTTGCTTTGATGTTCTGGTCTCAGGATTATTATTATTATTCTTCTATTCTATAGGAAGTCTATGGCAGCCCCTAGAACCGTCCGGTAAAAAGTTGTGAAATTTGGCATGCACATTCCAGCCAGTCTCCTCATTACCCACAGCGATTTATAGGTCCCCAGCCCCAACCGTCTAGTGGCACCAGCAGGTCAAAGTTGCAGAAATTTGTCAATTGCCTAGCAACGCATATAGCAACCTTTGATATGTCTTTGATGTGTCTGTTCTGACAGGGTTAGACCCTGACCCTGTCAGACCCTGTCAGACTCTGTTAGATCCTGTCAGACCTTGTTAGACCCTGTCAAACGGTGCTTGGCCCCCGCATTGCTGCTTGCAGCTATATTTAGGGGGCCAAGCACCGGAGGTGCTGGGCACCCTATAGGAATTGTATTCCGTTGCCTAGGCAAGTTGCCTAGTAACCCTTTGATCTTTGCTTTGATGTTCTGGTCTCAGGATTATTATTATTATTCTTCTATTCTATAGGAAGTCTATGGCAGCCCCTAGAACCGTCCGGTAAAAAGTTGTGAAATTTGGCATGCACATTCCAGCCAGTCTCCTCATTACCCACAGCGATTTATAGGTCCCCAGCCCCAACCGTCTAGTGGCACCAGCAGGTCAAAGTTGCAGAAATTTGTCAATTGCCTAGCAACGCATATAGCAACCTTTGATATGTCTTTGATGTGTCTGTTCTGACAGGGTTAGACCCTGACCCTGTCAGACCCTGTCAGACTCTGTTAGATCCTGTCAGACCTTGTTAGACCCTGTCAAACGGTGCTTGGCCCCCGCATTGCTGCTTGCAGCTATATTTAGGGGGCCAAGCACCGGAGGTGCTGGGCACCCTATAGGAATTGTATTCCGTTGCCTAGGCAAGTTGCCTAGTAACCCTTTGATCTTTGCTTTGATGTTCTGGTCTCAGGATTATTATTATTATTCTTCTATTCTATAGGAAGTCTATGGCAGCCCCTAGAACCGTCCGGTAAAAAGTTGTGAAATTTGGCATGCACATTCCAGCCAGTCTCCTCATTACCCACAGCGATTTATAGGTCCCCAGCCCCAACTGTCTAGTGGCACCAGCAGGTCAAAGTTGCAGAAATTTGTCAATTGCCTAGCAACGCATATAGCAACCTTTGATATGTCTTTGATGTGTCTGTTCTGACAGGGTTAGACCCTGACCCTGTCAGACCCTGTCAGACTCTGTTAGATCCTGTCAGACCTTGTTAGACCCTGTCAAACGGTGCTTGGCCCCCGCATTGCTGCTTGCAGCTATATTTAGGGGGCCAAGCACCAGAGGTGCTGGGCACCCTCTAGGAATCGTATTCCGTTGCCTAGGCGAGTTGCCTAGTAACCCTTTGATCTTTGCTTTGATGTTCGGGTCTGAAAGTTATTATTATTATTCTTCTAGTATAGGAAGTCTATGGCAGCCCCTAGAACCGTTTGGTAAAAAGTTGTGAAATTTGGCATGCACATTCCAGCCAGTCTCCTCATTACCCACAGCAATTTATAGGTCCCCAGCTTCAACCGTCTAGTGGCACCAGCAGGTCAAAGTTGCAGAAATTTGTCAATTGCCTAGCAACGCAAGAACCGTTTGGTAAAAAGTTGTGAAATTTGGCATGCACATTCCAGCCAGTCTCCTCATTACCCACAGCGATTTATAGGTCCCCAGCTCCAACCGTCTAGTGGCACCAGCAGGTCAAAGTTGCAGAAATTTGTCAACTGCCTAGCAACGCACCTAGCAACCTTTGATCTGTCTTTGATGTGTCTGTTCTGACAGGGTTAGACCCTGACCCTGTCAGACCCTGTCAGACTCTGTTAGATCCTGTCAGACCTTGTTCTAACAAGGTCTGACCCTGTCAAACGGTGCTTGGCCCCCGGCATTGCTGCTTGCAGCTATATTTGGGGCCAGGCAGCGGTAGCTGCAAGGCACCCATAGTGTTTCTATTGATTCCTATTATTGGGGCCAGGCAGCGGTAGCTGCAAGGCACCCATAGTGTTTCTATTGATTCCTATTATTATTATTATTACGCATTATTCTTCCGCCTCTGGGAGTCTATGGCAACCCCTAGAACCGTCTGGTAAAAAGTTGTGAAATTTGGCATGCACATTCCAGCCACTCTCCTCATTACCCACAGCAATTTATAGGCCCCCACCCACAACCCTCTAGCGCCACCAGCAGCTCAAAGTTGCAGGAATTTTCAGGTACATTTCTGTGTGTAACTTTTGAACCGTATGTCCAATTTTCAAAAACTTGGTATCCCTGGACTCCTTGGACCAAGCCGAATCCAGCGCACCCTATGACGTCATTTTCCGTCAGGGTAGATTTTCCGCCATTTTGAATTTTATGAAAAACACTCAAAATGCTTCTCCTCCCTCAATTTTGGACCAATTTTGCTCAAATTTGGTCCATAGCATCTTTGGACTGAGCCTCATCAGGGACGTACCCGGTTTTTTGATATCTCTTATCGTTTTGTCGTGATAGCCAATCAAACGTGTCCGAAAAGTCGCCAAACAGGAAGTGAGCTCATATCTCGGGAACCGTTTATAAGATTATTTTCAAACTTTTCACAGATGTTCGTGTCCTTCCCAGGATTCCCCTTAAAAAATTACAGGTCCCCACCTCAAACCCTCTAGCGCCACCAACAGGTCAAAATTTTAGGGACATTTCTGCTTGTAACTTTTGAACCGTAAGTCCGATTTTCAAAAATTTGGTATCCCTGGGATCCTTGGGCGACGACTGATCCAACGCATCCTATGACGTCATTTCTGCCGGAATAGAATGTCCGCCATCTTGGATTTTTTTGAAAATCAATAAAATTCTTCTGTTTCTACAACTTAACTTGTAATTTCCACAACAAATGGTGTGCACCCAGATTCTAGACCGTCTCATGATGCCCTTCAACAAATTTTACGTCCCCACCCCCAACCCTCTAGCGCCACCAGCAGGTCAAAGTTGCAGGTACATTTCGGCTTCTAAGTTTTGAACCGTACGTCCGATTTTCTAAAACTTGGCTTCCCTGGACTCCTTGGGGCAAGACGAATCCAACGCATTCAGTGACGTCATTTTCCGCGGGTAAGATTTTCCGCCATTTTGAATTTTATGAAAAACATTCAAAATGCTTCTCCTCCCTCAATTTTGGACCAATTTTGCTCAAATTTGGTCCATAGCATCTTTGGACTGAGCCTCATCAGGGACGTACCCGGTTTTTTGATATCTCTTATCGTTTTGACGTGACAGCCAATTAAACGTGTCTGAAAAGTCGCCAAACAGGAAGTGAGCTCATATCTCGGGAACCGTTTATAGGATTATTTTCAAACTTTCACACATATTCTAGTCTGTCCCAGGATTCCCCACAAAAAATTACAGGGCCCCAGCTCAAACCCTCTAGCGCCACCAACAGGTCAAAATTTGAGGGACATTACTGCTTGTAACTTTTGACCCGTAAGTCAGATTTTCAAAAACTTGGTATCCCGGGGATCCCTGGGCCAAGTCAAATCAAATGCACACCATGACGTCATGTCAGCCGGAATAGAATGTCCGCCATTTTGAATTTTATGAAAAACACTCAAAATGCTTCTCCTCACTCAATTTTGGACCAATTTTGCTCTAATTTGGTACAGAGCATCTTTGGACTGAGCCTCATCAGAAACTTGCCTGGAGTTTTGATATCTCTTATCGTTTTGTCGTGAGAGCCAATCAAACGCATCCTAAAAGTCGCCAAACAGGAAGTGAGCTCATATCTCGGGATCCCTTCATAGGATTATTTTCAAACTTTTCAGACTTATTCTAGTCTGTCCCAGGATTCCACACAAAAAATTACAGGGCCCCACCTCAAACTCTCTAGCGCCATCAACAGGTCAAAATTTGAGGGACATTTCTGCTTGTAACTTTTGAACCGTAAGTCCGATTTTGAAAAACTTGGTATCCCTGGGATCCTCGGGCGAAGACTGATCTAACGCATCTCATCAAATTAGGCTGGGTCGCTGCTTGGCCCCACATTGCTGCTTGCAGCTATATTTATTATTATTATTATACATTATTCTTCCGTCTCTGGGAGTCTATGGAAACCCCTAGAACCGTCTGGTAAAAAGTTGTGAAATTTGGCATGCACATTCCAGCCAGTCTCCTCATTACCCACAGCAATTTATAGGCCCCCACCCCCAACCCTCTAGCGCCACCAGCAGCTCAAAGTTGCAGGAATTTTCAGGTACATTTCTGCGTGTAACTTTTGAACCGTATGTCCAATTTTCAAAAACTTGGTATCCCTGGACTCCTTGGGCCAAGTCGAATCCAACGCACCCTATGACGTCACTTTCCGTCAGGGTAGATTTTCCGCCATTTTGAATTTTATGAAAAACACTCAAAATGCTTCTCCTCCCTCAATTTTTGACCAATTTTGCTCAAATTTGGTACATGGCATCTTTGGACTGAGCCTCATCAGAGACGTACCCGGTTTTTTGATATCTCTTATCGTTTTGTCGTGACAGCCAATCAAACGTGTCCGAAACGTCGCCAAACAGGAAGTGAGCTTATATCTCGGGAACCGTTTATAGGATTATTTTCAAACTTTTCACAGATGTTCGTGTCCTTCCCAGGATTCCCTATAAAAAATTACAGGTCCCCACCTCAAACCCTCTAGCGCCACCAACAGGTCAAAATTTTAGGGACATTTCTGCTTGTAACTTTTGAACCGTAAGTCCGATTTTCAAAAAATTGGTATCCCTGGGATCCTTAGGCGAAGACTGATCCAACGCATCCTATGACGTCATGTCTGCCGGAATAGAATGTCCGCCATCTTGGATTTTTTTGAAAATCAATAAAATTCTTCTGTTTCTACAACTTAACTTGTAATTTCCACAACAAATGGTGTGCACCCACATTGTAGACAGTTTCATGATGCCCTTCAACAAGTTTTACGTCCCCACCCCCAACCCTCTAGCGCCACCAGCAGGTCAAAGTTGCAGGTACATTTCGGCTTGTAAGTTTTGAACCGTACGTCCGATTTTCTAAAACTTAGCCTCGCTGGACTCCTTGGGGCAAGACGAATCCAACGCATTCTGTGACGTAATTTTCGGCGGGTAAGATTTTCCGCCATTTTGAATTTTATGAAAAACATTCAAAATGCTTCTCCTCCCTCAATTTTGGAGCAATTCTGCTCAAATTTGGTCCATAGCATCTTTGGACTGAGCCTCATCAGAGACGTACCCGGTTTTTTGATATCTCTTATCGTTTTGTCGTGAGAGCCAATCAAACGCGTCCTAAAAGTCGCCAAACAGGAAGTGAGCTCATATCTCGGGAACCCTTCATAGAATTATTTTCAAACTTTTCACATGTATTCTAGTCTGTCCCAGGATTCCACACAAAAAATTACAGGGCCCCAGCTCAAACCCTCTAGCGCCACCAACAGGTCAGAATTTGAGGGACATTTCTGCTTTTTGAAAATCTGACTTTTTGAAAAATCTTTTTGAAAATCTGACATTTCAAGTCAGATTTTCAAAAACTTGGTATCAAGGGGATCCCTGGGCCAAGTCGAATCAAATGCACACCATGACGTCATGTCCGCCGGAATAGAATGTCCGCCATTTTGAATTTTATGAAAAATACTCAAAATGCTCTCCTCACTCAATTTTGGATCAATTTTGCTCTAATTTGGTACATAGCATCTTTGGACTGAGCCTCATCAGAACCATGCCTGGATGTTTTGATATCTCTTCTTGTTTTGTCGTGAGAGCCAATCAAACGCGTCCTAAAAGTCGCCAAACAGGAAGTGAGCTCATATCTCGGGAACCCTTCATAGGATTATTTTCAAACTCGTCAGAGGTATTCTAGTCTGTCCCAGGATTCCCCACAAAAAATTACAGGGCCTCAGCTCAAATCCTCTAGCGCCACCAACGGGTCAAAATTTGAGGGACATTTCTGCTTGTAACTTTTAAACCGTAAGTCAGATTTTCAGAAACTTGGTATCCCTGGGATCCTCGGGCAAACACCGATCCAACGCAGCTCATCAAATTAGGCTGGGTCGCTGCTTGGCCCCACATTGCTGCTTGCAGCTATATTTATTATTATTATTATATATTCTTCCGCCTCTGGAAGTCTATGGCAACCCCTAGAACCGTCTGGTATAAAGTTGTGAAATTTGGCATGCACATTCCAGCCAGTCTCCTCATTACCCACAGCAATTTACAGGCCCCCACCCCCAACCCTCTAGCGCCACCAGCAGCTCAAAGTTGCAGGTACATTTCTGCGTGTAACTTTTGAACCGTATGTCCAATATTCAAAATCTTGGTATCCCTGGACTCCTTGGGCCAAGCCGAATCCAACGCACCCTATGACGTCATTTTCCGTCAGGGTAGATTTTCCACCATTTTGAATTTTATGAAAAACACTCAAAATGCTTCTCCTCCCTCAATTTTTGACCAATTTTGCTCAAATCTGGTACATAGCATCTTTGGACTGAGCCTCATCAGAAACTTGCCCGGCGTTTTGATATCTCTTATCGTTTTGTCGTGACAGCCAATCAAACGCGTCTGAAAAGTCGCCAAACAGGAAGTGAGCTCATATCTCGGTAACCCTTCATAGGATTATTTTCAAACTTTTCACAGATGTTTGTGTCCTTCCCAGGATTCCCCACAAAAAATTACACGTCCCCAGCTCAAACCCTCTAGCGCCACCAACAGATCAAAATTTGAGGGACATTTCTGCTTGTAACTTTTGAACCGTAAGTCCGATTTTCAAAAATTTGGTATCAATGGGATCCTTGGGCGAAGACTGATCCAACGCATCCTATGACGTCATGTCTGCCAGAATAGAATGTCCGCCATCTTGGATTTTGTGAAAATCAATACAATTCTTCTGTTTCTACAACTTAATTTGTAATTTCCACAACAAATGGTGTGCACACACATTCTAGACGGTCTCATGATGCCCTTCAACAAATTTTACGTCCCCACCCCCAACCCTCTAGCGCCACCAGCAGGTCAAAGTTGCAGGTACATTTCGGCTTGTAAGTTTTGAACCGTATGTCTGATTTTCTAAAACTTGGCCTCCCTGGACTCCTTGGGGCAAGACGAATCCAACGCATTCTGTGACGTCATTTTCCGTCAAGTAGATTTTCCGCCATTTTGAATTTTATGAAAAACACTCAAAATGCTTCTCCTCCCTCAATTTTGGACCAATTTTGCTCCAATTTGGTACATAGCATCTTTGGACTGAGCCTCATCAGAAACTTGCCCACCGTTTTGATTTCTCTTATCGTTTTGTCGTGACAGCCAATCAAACGCGTCCTAAAAGTCGCCAAACAGGAAGTGAGCTCATTTCTCTGGATCCCTTCATAGGATTATTTTCAAACTTTTCACACGTATTCTAGTCTATCCCAGGATTCCACACAAAAAATGACAGGGCCTCAACTCAAATCCTCTAGCGCCACCAACGGATAAAATTTGAGGGACATTTTTGCTTGTAACTTTTAAACCGTAAGTCCAATTTTCAGAAACTTGGTATCCCTGGGATCCTCGGGCGAAGACTGATCCAACGCATCACATCAAATTAGGCTGGGTCGCTGCTTGGCCCCACATTGCTGCTTGCAGCTATATTTAGGGGGCCAAGCACCGGAGGTGCTGGGCACCCTATAGGAATTGTATTCCGTTGCCTAGGCAAGTTGCCTAGTAACCCTTTGATCTTTGCTTTGATGTTCTGGTCTCAGGATTATTATTATTATTCTTCTATTCTATAGGAAGTCTATGGCAGCCCCTAGAACCGTCCGGTAAAAAGTTGTGAAATTTGGCATGCACATTCCAGCCAGTCTCCTCATTACCCACAGCGATTTATAGGTCCCCAGCCCCAACCGTCTAGTGGCACCAGCAGGTCAAAGTTGCAGAAATTTGTCAATTGCCTAGCAACGCATATAGCAACCTTTGATATGTCTTTGATGTGTCTGTTCTGACAGGGTTAGACCCTGACCCTGTCAGACCCTGTCAGACTCTGTTAGATCCTGTCAGACCTTGTTAGACCCTGTCAAACGGTGCTTGGCCCCCGCATTGCTGCTTGCAGCTATATTTAGGGGGCCAAGCACCGGAGGTGCTGGGCACCCTATAGGAATTGTATTCCGTTGCCTAGGCAAGTTGCCTAGTAACCCTTTGATCTTTGCTTTGATGTTCTGGTCTCAGGATTATTATTATTATTCTTCTATTCTATAGGAAGTCTATGGCAGCCCCTAGAACCGTCCGGTAAAAAGTTGTGAAATTTGGCATGCACATTCCAGCCAGTCTCCTCATTACCCACAGCGATTTATAGGTCCCCAGCCCCAACCGTCTAGTGGCACCAGCAGGTCAAAGTTGCAGAAATTTGTCAATTGCCTAGCAACGCATATAGCAACCTTTGATATGTCTTTGATGTGTCTGTTCTGACAGGGTTAGACCCTGACCCTGTCAGACTCTGTTAGATCCTGTCAGACCTTGTTAGACCCTGTCAAACGGTGCTTGGCCCCCGCATTGCTGCTTGCAGCTATATTTAGGGGGCCAAGCACCAGAGGTGCTGGGCACCCTCTAGGAATCGTATTCCGTTGCCTAGGCGAGTTGCCTAGTAACCCTTTGATCTTTGCTTTGATGTTCGGGTCTGAAAGTTATTATTATTATTCTTCTAGTATAGGAAGTCTATGGCAGCCCCTAGAACCGTTTGGTAAAAAGTTGTGAAATTTGGCATGCACATTCCAGCCAGTCTCCTCATTACCCACAGCAATTTATAGGTCCCCACCCAGCTCCAACCGTCTAGTGGCACCAGCAGGTCAAAGTTGCAGAAATTTGTCAATTGCCTAGCAACGCAAGAACCGTTTGGTAAAAAGTTGTGAAATTTGGCATGCACATTCCAGCCAGTCTCCTCATTACCCACAGCGATTTATAGGTCCCCAGCTCCAACCGTCTAGTGGCACCAGCAGGTCAAAGTTGCAGAAATTTGTCAACTGCCTAGCAACGCACCTAGCAACCTTTGATCTGTCTTTGATGTGTCTGTTCTGACACGGTTAGACCCTGACCCTGTCAGACCCTGTCAGACTCTGTTAGATCCTGTCAGACCTTGTTCTAACAAGGTCTGACCCTGTCAAACGGTGCTTGGCCCCCGCATTGCTGCTTGCAGCTATATTTATTAGGGGGCCAAGCACCGGAGGTGCTGGGCACCCTATAGGAATTGTATTCCGTTGCCTAGGCAAGTTGCCTAGTAACCCTTTGATCTTTGCTTTGATGTTCTGGTCTCAGGATTATTATTATTATTCTTCTATTCTATAGGAAGTCTATGGCAGCCCCTAGAACCGTCCGGTAAAAAGTTGTGAAATTTGGCATGCACATTCCAGCCAGTCTCCTCATTACCCACAGCGATTTATAGGTCCCCAGCCCCAACCGTCTAGTGGCACCAGCAGGTCAAAGTTGCAGAAATTTGTCAATTGCCTAGCAACGCATATAGCAACCTTTGATATGTCTTTGATGTGTCTGTTCTGACAGGGTTAGACCCTGACCCTGTCAGACCCTGTCAGACTCTGTTAGATCCTGTCAGACCTTGTTAGACCCTGTCAAACGGTGCTTGGCCCCCGCATTGCTGCTTGCAGCTATATTTAGGGGGCCAAGCACCGGAGGTGCTGGGCACCCTATAGGAATTGTATTCCGTTGCCTAGGCAAGTTGCCTAGTAACCCTTTGATCTTTGCTTTGATGTTCTGGTCTCAGGATTATTATTATTATTCTTCTATTCTATAGGAAGTCTATGGCAGCCCCTAGAACCGTCCGGTAAAAAGTTGTGAAATTTGGCATGCACATTCCAGCCAGTCTCCTCATTACCCACAGCGATTTATAGGTCCCCAGCCCCAACCGTCTAGTGGCACCAGCAGGTCAAAGTTGCAGAAATTTGTCAATTGCCTAGCAACGCATATAGCAACCTTTGATATGTCTTTGATGTGTCTGTTCTGACAGGGTTAGACCCTGACCCTGTCAGACCCTGTCAGACTCTGTTAGATCCTGTCAGACCTTGTTAGACCCTGTCAAACGGTGCTTGGCCCCCGCATTGCTGCTTGCAGCTATATTTAGGGGGCCAAGCACCAGAGGTGCTGGGCACCCTCTAGGAATTGTATTCCGTTGCCTAGGCGAGTTGCCTAGTAACCCTTTGATCTTTGCTTTGATGTTCGGGTCTGAAAGTTATTATTATTATTCTTCTAGTATAGGAAGTCTATGGCAGCCCCTAGAACCGTTTGGTAAAAAGTTGTGAAATTTGGCATGCACATTCCAGCCAGTCTCCTCATTACCCACAGCGATTTATAGGTCCCCAGCTCCAACCGTCTAGTTATTATTATAATTATTCTTCTAGTATAGGAAGTCTATTGCAGCCCCTAGAACCGTTTGGTAAAAAGTTGTGAAATTTGGCATGCACATTCCAGCCAGTCTCCTCATTACCCACAGCAATTTATAGGTCCCCAGCTCCAACCGTCTAGTGGCACCAGCAGTTCAAAGTTGCAGAAATTTGTCAACTGCCTAGCAACGCACCTAACAACCTTTGATCTGTCTTTGATGTGTCTGTTCTGACAGGGTTAGACCCTGACCCTGTCAGACCCTGTCAGACTCTGTTAGATCCTGTCAGACCTTGTTAGACCCTGTCAAACGGTGAGGTCAAAGTTGCAGAAATTTGTCATGTTGAATCCAAACGTTGAGTGCCGTGACGAATATATTTGTCAAGGGTGTTTTTCAGCGGGGGTCGCTAGAATATGACCTGGAGCAGCTTTGAAGGTGTAATTCACGTCTCCCAACCTGTAGGTAGCAATCTTGTATCATTATCTGCCGATCGGAGACCCGGAAGAGAGGAAGAGTGTAGTTTGTGTACTGTGTATTGGCCAGAGGAGCAAGATGGTGAGGGAATCCGGAAAAGCAGATGACTGTTGATCAGCGCCTATGGAGCGGTCTGATCGCTCTTGGGACCTAGGATCCTGGATCAGAGGATCACAGAGACAAGCCGGATCAAGCAGCGAGGTCAGGGCCGAGATCTGCTCTGTCTGAGGCAGGGGACGTGTCGTGTGTGCGCTGCGCGGAGCAAGAACTCTGATCAGAACTACGACAGCGCCAAAGAAGAAGTTTACTGACTTGGAGCAGTAGATCCTGGTCTCCAGAGAGGCATGAGATGAGAAGAATTAAGTTTAAATGATGCTGCTGTGTGGGAATTGTAATGAATGAAGTTATGTGTGTCAGACCTTGTTAGACCCTGTCAAACGGTGCTTGGCCCCCGCATTGCTGCTTGCAGCTATATTTGGGGCCAGGCAGCGGTAGCTGCAAGGCACCTATAGTGTTTCTAGTGATTCTTATTGGGGCCAGGCAGCGGTAGCTGCAAGGCACCTATAGTGTTTCTATTGATTCTTATTGGGGCCAGGCAGCGGTAGCTGCAAGGCACCTATAGTGTTTCTATTGATTCCTATTATTGGGGCCAGGCAGCGGTAGCTGCAAGGCACCTATAGTGTTTCTAGTGATTCTTATTATTATATATTCTTCCGCCTCTGGGAGTCTATGGCAACCCCTAGAACCGTCTGGTAAAAAGTTGTGAAATTTGGCATGCACATTCCAGCCAGTCTCCTCATTACCCACAGCAATTTATAGGTCCCCACCCCCAACCCTCTAGCGCCACCAGCAGCTCAAAGTTGCAGGAATTTTCAGGTACATTTCTGCGTGTAACTTTTGAACCGTATGTCCAATTTTCAAAAACTTGGTATCCCTGGACTCCTTGGGCCAAGCCGAATCCAACGCACCATGTGACGTCATTTTCCGTCAGGGTAGATTTTCCGCCATTTTGAATTTTATGAAAAACACTCAAAATGCTTCTCCTCCCTCAATTTTTGACCAATTTTGCTCAAATTTGGTACATAGCATCTTTGGACTGAGCCTCATCAGAAACTTACCCGGTTTTTTGATATCTCTTATCGTTTTGTCGTGACAGCCAATCAAACGTTTCCGAAAAGTCGCCAAACAGGAAGTGAGCTCATATCTCGGGAACCGTTTATAGGATTATTTTCAAACTTTTCACAGATGTTCGTGTCCTTCCCAGGATTCCTCACAAAAAATTACAGGTCCCCACCTCAAACCCTCTAGCGCCACCAACAGGTCAAAATTTTAGGGACATTTCTGCTTGTAACTTTTGAACCGTAAGTCCGATTTTCAAAAATTTGGTATCCCTGGGATCCTTGGGTGAAGACTGATCCAACGCATCCTATGACGTCATGTCTGTCGGAATAGAATGTCCGCCATCTTGGATTTTTTTGAAAATCAATAAAATTCTTCTGTTTTTACAACTTAACTTGTAATTTCCACAACAAATGGTGTGCACCCAGATTCTAGACCGTCTCATGATGCCCTTCAACAAGTTTTACGTCCCCACCCCCAACCCTCTAGCGCCACCAGCAGGTCAAAGTTGCAGGTACATTTCGGCTTGTAAGTTTTGAACCGTACGTCCGATTTTCTAAAACTTGGCCTCCCTGGACTCCTTGGGGCAAGACGAATCCAACGCATTCTGTGACGTCATTTTCCGCGGGTAAGATTTTCCGCCATTTTGAATTTTATGAAAAACATTCAAAATGCTTCTCCTCCCTCAATTTTGGAGCAATTTTACTCTAATTTGGTCCACAGCATCTTTGGACTGAGCCTCATCAGAAACTTACCCGTTTTTTTGATATCTCTTATCGTTTTGTCGTGACAGCCAATCAAACGCGTCCTAAAAGTCGCCAAACAGGAAGTGAGCTCATATCTCGGGAACCCTTCATACGATTATTTTCAAACTTTCACACATATTCTAGTCTGTCCCAGGATTCCCCACAAAAAATTTCAGGGCCCCAGCTCAAACCCTCTAGCGCCACCAACAGGTCAAAATTTGAGGGACATTTCTGCTTGTAACTTTTGAACCGTAAGTCAGATTTTCAAAAACTTGGCATCCCGGGGATCCCTGGGCCAAGTCGAATCAAATGCACACCATGACGTCATGTCAGCCAGAATAGAATGTCCGCCATTTTGAATTTTATGAAAAACACTCAAAATGCTTCTACTCACTCAATTTTGGACCAATTTTGCTCTAATTTGGTACAGAGCATCTTTGGACGGAGCCTCATCAGAAACTTGCCTGGAGTTTTGATATCTCTTATCGTTTTGTCGTGACAGCCAATCAAACGTGTCTGAAAAGTCGCCAAACAGGAAGTGAGCTCATATCTCGGGAACCCTTCATAGAATTATTTTCAAACTTTTCACATATATTCTAGTCTCTCCCAGAATTCCCCACAAAAAATTACAGGGCCCCAGCTCAAACCCTCTAGCGCCACCAACAGGTCAAAATTTGAGGGACATTTCTGCTTGTAACTTTTGAACCGTAAGTCAGATTTTCAAAAACTTGGTATCCCTACAATCCTTGGGCCTAGTCAAATCAAATGCACCCCATGACGTCATGTTCGCCGGAATAGAATGTCCGCCATTTTGGATTTTGTGGAAATCAATAAAATGCTTCTCCTCACTCAATTTTGGACCAATTTTGCTCTAATTTGGTACAGAGCATCTTTGGACTGAGCCTCATCAGAAACTTGCCTGGAGTTTTGATATCTCTTATCGTTTTGTCGTGAGAGCCAATCAAACGCGTCCTAAAAGTCGCCAAACAGGAAGTGAGCTCATATCTCGGGAACCCTTCATAGGATTATTTTCAAACTCGTCAGAGGTATTCTAGTCTGTCCCAGGATTCCACACAAAAAATGACAGGGCCTCAGCTCAAATCCTCTAGCGCCACCAACGGGTCAAAATTTGAGGGACATTTCTGCTTGTAACTTTTAAACCGTAAGTCAGATTTTAAGAAACTTGGTATCCCTGGGATCCTCGGGCAAACACCGATCCAACGCATCTCATCGAATTAGGCTGGGTCGCTGCTTGGCCCCACATTGCTGCTTGCAGCTATATTTATACATTATTCTTCCGCCTCTGGGAGTCTATGGCAACCCCTAGAACCGTCTGGTAAAAAGTTGTGAAATTTGGCATGCACATTCCAGCCACTCTCCTCATTACCCACAGCAATTTATAGGCCCCCACCCTCAACCCTCTAGCGCCACCAGCAGGTCAAAGTTGCAGGAATTTTCAGGTACATTTCTGCGTGTAACTTTTGAACCGTATGTCCAATTTTCAAAAACTTGGTATCCCTGGACTCCTTGGGCCAAGCCGAATCCAACGCACCCTGTGACGTCATTTTCCGTCAGGGTAGATTTTCCGCCATTTTGAATTTTATGAAAAACACTCAAAATGCTTCTCCTCCCTCAATTTTGGACCAATTTTGCTCAAATTTGGTCCATAGCATCTTTGGACTGAGCCTCATTAGGGACGTACCCGTTTTTTTGATATCTCTTATCGTTTTGACGTGACAGCCAATCAAACGTGTCCGAAAAGTCGCCAAATAGGAAGTGAGCTCATATCTCGGGAACCGTTTATAGGATTATTTTCAAACTTTTCACAGATGTTTGTGTCCTTCCCAGGAATCCCCACAAAAAATTACAGGTCCCCACCTCAAACCCTCTAGCGCCACCAACAGGTCAAAATTTTAGGGACATTTCTGCTTGTAACTTTTGAACCGTAAGTCCGATTTTCAAAAATTTGGTATCCCTGGGATCCTTGGGCGAAGACTGATCCAACGCATCCTATGACGTCATGTCTGCCGGAATAGAATGTCCGCCATCTTGGATTTTGTGAAAATCAATAAAATTCTTCTGTTTCTACAACTTAACTTGTAATTTCCACAACAAATGGTGTGCACCCAGATTCTAGACCGTCTCATGATGCCCTTCAACAAGTTTTACGTCCCCACCCCCAACCCTCTAGCGCCACCAGCAGGTCAAAGTTGCAGGTACATTTCGGCTTGTAAGTTTTGAACCGTACGTCCGATTTTCTAAAACTTGGCCTCCCTGGACTCCTTGGGGCAAGACAAATCCAACGCATTCTGTGACGTCATTTTCCGCGGGTAAGATTTTCCGCCATTTTGAATTTTATGAAAAATATTCAAAATGCTTCTCCTCCCTCAATTTTGGAGCAATTTTGCTCAAATTTGGTCCATAGCACCTTTGGACTGAGCCTCATCAGAAACTTACCCGGTTTTTTGATATCTCTTATCGTTTTGTCGTGACAGCCAATCAAACGCGTCCGAAAAGTCGCCAAACAGGAAGTGAGCTCATATCTCGGGAACCCTTCATACGATTATTTTCAAACTTTCACACATATTCTAGTCTGTCCCAGGATTCCCCACAAAAAATTACAGGGCCCCAGCTCAAACCCTCTAGCGCCACCAACAGGTCAAAATTTGAGGGACATTTCTGCTTGTAACTTTTGAACCGTAAGTCAGATTTTCAAAAACTTGGTATCCCGGGGATCCCTGGGCCAAGTCGAATCAAATGCACACCATGACGTCATGTCAGCCGGAATAGAATGTCCGCCATTTTGAATTTTATGAAAAACACTCAAAATGCTTCTCCTCACTCAATTTTGGACCAATTTTGCTCTAATTTGGTACAGAGCATCTTTGGACTGAGCCTCATCAGAAACTTGCCTGGAGTTTTGATATCTCTTATCGTTTTGTCGTGACAGCCAATCAAACGCATCCTAAAAGTCGCCAAACAGGAAGTGAGCTCATATCTCGGGATCCCTTCATAGGATTATTTTCAAACTTTTCACACGTATTCTAGTCTGTCCCAGGATTCCACACAAAAAATGACAGGGCCTCAGCTCAAATCCTCTAGCGCCACCAACGGGTCAAAATTTGAGGGACTTTTCTGCTTGTAACTTTTAAAGCGTAAGTCCGATTTTCAGAAACTTGGTATCCCTGGGATCCTCGGGCGAAGACTGATCCAACGCATCTCATCGAATTAGGCTGGGTCGCTGCTTGGCCCCACATTGCTGCTTGCAGCTATATTTGGGGCCAGGCAGCGGTAGCTGCAAGGCACCTATAGTGTTTCTATTGATTCTTATTATTATTATTATTATTATTATTATTATACATTATTCTTCCGCCTCTGGGAGTCTATGGAAACCCCTAGAACCGTCTGGTAAAAAGTTGTGAAATTTGGCATGCACATTCCAGCCACTCTCCTCATTACCCACAGCAATTTATAGGCCCCCACCCCCAACCCTCTAGCGCCACCAGCAGCTCAAAGTTGCAGGAATTTTCAGGTACATTTCTGCGTGTAACTATTGAACCATATGTCCAATTTTCAAAAACTTGGTATCCCTGGACTCCTTGGGCCAAGCCGAATCCAACGCACCCTATGACGTCATTTTCCGTCAGGGTAGATTTTCCGCCATTTTGAATTTTATGAAAAACACTCAAAATGCTTCTCCTCCCTCAATTTTTGACCAATTTTGCTCAAATTTGGTACATAGCATCTTTGGACTGAGCCTCATCAGAAACTTACCCGGTTTTTTGATATCTCTTATCGTTTTGTCGTGACAGCCAATCAAACGTGTCCGAAAAGTCGCCAAATAGGAAGTGAGCTCATATCTCGGGAACCGTTTATAGGATTATTTTCAAACTTTTCACAGATGTTCGTGTCCTTCCCAGGATTCCCCTTAAAAAATTACAGGTCCCCACCTCAAACCCTCTAGCGCCACCAACAGGTCAAAATTTTAGGGACATTTCTGCTTGTAACTTTTGAACCGTAAGTCCGATTTTCAAAAATTTGGTATCCCTGGGATCCTTGGGCGAAGACTGATCCAACGCATCCTATGACGTCATGTCTGCCGGAATAGAATGTCCGCCATCTTGGATTTTTTTGAAAATCAATAAAATTCTTCTGTTTCTACAACTTAACTTGTAATTTCCACAACAAATGGTGTGCACCCAGATTCTAGACCGTCTCATGATGCTCTTCAACAAATTTTACGTCCCCACCCCCAACCCTCTAGCGCCACCAGCAGGTCAAAGTTGCAGGTACATTTCGGCTTCGAAGTTTTGAACCGTACATCCGATTTTCTAAAACTTGGCTTCCCTGGACTCCTTGGGGCAAGACGAATCCAACGCATTCAGTGACGTCATTTTCCGCGGGTAAGATTTTCCGCCATTTTTAATTTTATGAAAAACATTCAAAATGCTTCTCCTCCCTCAATTTTGGACCAATTTTGCTCTAATTTGGTACATAGCATCTTTGGACGGAGCCTCATCAGAAACTTACCCGCTTTTTTGATATCTCTTATCGTTTTGTCGTGATAGCCAATCAAACGCGTCTTAACAGTTGCCAAACAGGAAGTGAGCTCATATCTCGGGAACCCTTCATAGAATTATTTTCAAACTATTCATATATATTCTAGTCTCTCCCAGGATTCCCCACAAAAAATTACAGGGCCCCAGCTCAAACCCTCTAGCGCCACCAACAGGTCAAAATTTGAGGGACATTTCTGCTTGTAACTTTTGAACCCTTAGTCAGATTTTCAAAAACTTGGTATCCCTACAATCCTTGGGCCTAGTCAAATCAAATGCACCCCATGACGTCATGTTCGCCGGAATAGAATGTCCGCCATTTTGGATTTTGTGGAAATCAATAAAATGCTTCTCCTCACTCAATTTTGGACCAATTTTGCTCTAATTTGGTACATAGCATCTTTGGACTGAGCCTCATCAGAAACTTGCCTGGAGTTTTGATATCTCTTATCGTTTTGTCGTGACAGCCAATCAAACGCATCCTAAAAGTCGCCAAACAGGAAGTGAGCTCATATGTCAGGATCCCTTCATAGGATTATTTTCAAACTTTTCACACGTATTCTAGTCTGTCCCAGGATTCCACACAAATAAATGACAGGGCCTCAGCTCAAATCCTGTAGCGCCACCAATGGGTCAAAATTTGAGGGACATTTCTGCTTGTAACTTTTAAACCGTAAGTCCGATTTTCAGAAACTTGGTATCCCTGGGATCCTCGGGCGAAGACCGATCCAACGCATCTCATCGAATTAGGCCGGGTCGCTGCTTGGCCCCACATTGCTGCTTGCAGCTATATTTATTATTATTATTATACATTATTCTTCCGCCTCTGGGAGTCTATGGCAACCCCTAGAACCGTCTGGTAAAAAGTTGTGAAATTTGGCATGCACATTCCAGCCAGTCTCCTCATTACCCACAGCAATTTATAGGCCCCCACCCCCAACCCTCTAGCGCCACCAGCAGCTCAAAGTTGCAGGAATTTTCAGGTACATTTCTGCGTGTAACTTTTGAACCGTATGTCCAATTTTCAAAAACTTGGTATCCCTGGACTCCTTGGGCCAAGCCGAATCCAACGCACCCTGTGACGTCATTTTCCGTCAGGGTAGATTTTCCGCCATTTTGAATTTTATGAAAAACACTCAAAATGCTTCTCCTCCCTCAATTTTTGACCAATTTTGCTCAAATTTGGTACATAGCATCTTTGGACTGAGCCTCATCAGAAACTTACCCGGTTTTTTGATATCTCTTATCGTTTTGTCGTGACAGCCAATCAAACGTGTCCGAAAAGTCGCCAAACAGGAAGTGAGCTCATATCTCGGGAACCGTTTATAGGATTATTTTCAAACTTTTCACAGATGTTCGTGTCCTTCCCAGGATTCCCCACAAAAAATTACAGGTCCCCACCTCAAACCCTCTAGCGCCACCAACAGGTCAAAATTTTAGGGACATTTCTGCTTGTAACTTTTGAACCGTAAGTCCGATTTTCAAAAATTTGGTATCCCTGGGATCCTTGGGCGAAGACTGATCCAACGCATCCTATGACGTCATGTCTGCCGGAATAGAATGTCCGCCATCTTGGATTTTTTTGAAAATCAATAAAATTCTTCTGTTTCTACAACTTAACTTGTAATTTCCACAACAAATGGTGTGCACCCAGATTCTAGACCGTCTCATGATGCCCTTCAACAAGTTTTACGTCCCCACCCCCAACCCTCTAGCGCCACCAGCAGGTCAAAGTTGCAGGTACATTTCGGCTTGTAAGTTTTGAACCGTACGTCCGATTTTCTAAAACTTGGCCTCCCTGGACTCCTTGGGGCAAGACGAATCCAACGCATTCTGTGACGTCATTTTCGGCGGGTAAGATTTTCCGCCATTTTGAATTTTATGAAAAACATTCAAAATGCTTCTCCTCCCTCAATTTTGGACCAATTTTGCTCTAATTTGGTCCATAGCATCTTTGGACTGAGCCTCATCAGAAACTTACCCGGTTTTTTGATATCTCTTATCGTTTTGTCATGACAGCCAATCAAACGCGTCCTAAAAGTCGCCAAACAGGAAGTGAGCTCATATCTCGGGAACCCTTCATACGATTATTTTCAAACTTTCACACATATTCTAGTCTGTCCCAGGATTCCCCACAAAAAATTACAGGGCCCCAGCTCAAACCCTCTAGCGCCACCAACAGGTCAAAATTTGAGGGACATTTCTGCTTGTAACTTTTGAACCGTAAGTCAGATTTTCAAAAACTTGGTATCCCTACAATCCTTGGGCCTAGTCAAATCAAATGCACACCATGACGTCATGTCAGCCGGAATAGAATGTCCGCCATTTTGGATTTTGTGGAAATCAATAAAATGCTTCTCCTCACTCAATTTTGGACCAATTTTGCTCTAATTTGGTACATAGCATCTTTGGACTGAGCCTCATCAGAAACTTGCCTGGAGTTTTGATATCTCTTATCGTTTTGTCGTGAGAGCCAATCAAACGCATCCTAAAAGTCGCCAAACAGGAAGTGAGCTCATATCTCGGGATCCCTTCATAGGATTATTTTCAAACTTTTCAGACTTATTCTAGTCTGTCCCAGGATTCCACACAAAAAATGACAGGGCCTCAGCTCAAATCCTCTAGCGCCACCAACGGGTCAAAATTTGAGGGACTTTTCTGCTTGTAACTTTTAAAGCGTAAGTCCGATTTTCAGAAACTTGGTATCCCTGGGATCCTCGGGCGAAGACTGATCCAACGCATCTCATCGAATTAGGCTGGGTCGCTGCTTGGCCCCACATTGCTGCTTGCAGCTATATTTAGGGGGCCAAGCACCGGAGGTGCTGGGCACCCTATAGGAATTGTATTCCGTTGCCTAGGCAAGTTGCCTAGTAACCCTTTGATCTTTGCTTTGATGTTCTGGTCTCAGGATTATTATTATTATTCTTCTATTCTATAGGAAGTCTATGGCAGCCCCTAGAACCGTCCGGTAAAAAGTTGTGAAATTTGGCATGCACATTCCAGCCAGTCTCCTCATTACCCACAGCGATTTATAGGTCCCCAGCCCCAACCGTCTAGTGGCACCAGCAGGTCAAAGTTGCAGAAATTTGTCAATTGCCTAGCAACGCATATAGCAACCTTTGATATGTCTTTGATGTGTCTGTTCTGACAGGGTTAGACCCTGACCCTGTCAGACCCTGTCAGACTCTGTTAGATCCTGTCAGACCTTGTTAGACCCTGTCAAACGGTGCTTGGCCCCCGCATTGCTGCTTGCAGCTATATTTGGGGCCAGGCAGCGGTAGCTGCAAGGCACCCATAGTGTTTCTATTGATTCTTATTATTGGGGCCAGGCAGCGGTAGCTGCAAGGCACCTATAGTGTTTCTATTGATTCTTATTATTATTATTGGGGCCAGGCAGCGGTAGCTGCAAGGCACCCATAGTGTTTCTATTGATTCTTATTGGGGCCAGGCAGCGGTAGCTGCAAGGCACCTATAGTGTTTCTAGTGATTCTTATTGGGGCCAGGCAGCGGTAGCTGCAAGGCACCTATAGTGTTTCTATTGATTCCTATTATTATTATTATTAAACAATATTCTTCCGCCATAGGGAGTCTATGGCAACCCCTAGAACCGTCTGGTAAAAAGTTGTGAAATTTGGCATGCACATTCCAGCCAGTCTCCTCATTACCCACAGCAATTTATAGGCCCCCACCCCCAACCCTCTAGCGCCACCAGCAGCTCAAAGTTGCAGGAATTTTCAGGTACATTTCTGCGTGTAACTTTTGAACCGTATGTCCAATTTTCAAAAACTTGGTATCCCTGGACTCCTTGGGCCAAGCCGAATCCAACGCACCCTGTGACGTCATTTTCCGTCAGGGTAGATTTTCCGCCATTTTGAATTTTATGAAAAACACTCAAAATGCTTCTCCTCCCTCAATTTTGGACCAATTTTGCTCAAATTTGGTCCATAGCATCTTTGGACTGAGCCTCATCAGGGACGTACCCGGTTTTTTGATATCTCTTATCGTTTTGACGTGACAGCCAATCAAACGTGTCCGAAAAGTCGCCAAACAGGAAGTGAGCTCATATCTCGGGAACCGTTTATAGGATTATTTTCAAACTTTTCACAGATGTTCGTGTCCTTCCCAGGATTCCCCACAAAAAATTACAGGTCCCCACCTCAAACCCTCTAGCGCCACCAACAGGTCAAAATTTTAGGGACATTTCTGCTTGTAACTTTTGAACCGTAAGTCCGATTTTCAAAAATTTGGTATCCCTGGGATCCTTGGGCGAAGACTGATCCAACGCATCCTATGACGTCATGTCTGCCGGAATAGAATGTCCGCCATCTTGGATTTTGTTGAAAATCAATAAAATTCTTCTGTTTCTACAACTTAACTTGTAATTTCCACAACAAATGGTGTGCACCCACATTCTAGACAGTCTCATGATGCCCTTCAACAAATTTTACGTCCCCACCCCCAACCCTCTAGCGCCACCAGCAGGTCAAAGTTGCAGGTACATTTCGGCTTGTAAGTTTTGAACCGTACGTCCGATTTTCTAAAACTTGGCCTCCCTGGACTCCTTGGGGCAAGACGAATCCAACGCATTCTGTGACGTCATTTTCCGCGGGTAAGATTTTCCGCCATTTTGAATTTTATGAAAAACATTCAAAATGCTTCTCCTCCCTCAATTTTGGAGCAATTTTGCTCCAATTTGGTCCATAGCATCTTTGGACTGAGCCTCATCAGAAACTTGCCCGGTGTTTTGATATCTTTTATCGTTTTGTCGTGACAGCCAATCAAACGCGTCCTAAAAGCCGCCAAACAGGAAGTGAGCTCATATCTCGGCAACCCTTCATAGGATTATTTTCAAACTTTCACACATATTGTAGTCTGTCCCAGGATTCCCCACAAAAAATTACAGGGCCCCAGCTCAAACCCTCTAGCGCCACCAACAGGTCAAAATTTGAGGGACATTTCTGCTTGTAACTTTTGAACCGTAAGTCAGATTTTCAAAAACTTGGTATCCCGGGGATCCCTGGGCCAAGTCGAATCAAATGCACACCATGACGTCATGTCAGCCGGAATAGAATGTCCGCCATTTTGAATTTTATGAAAAACACTCAAAATGCTTCTCCTCACTCAATTTTGGACCAATTTTGCTCTAATTTGGTACAGAGCATCTTTGGACTGAGCCTCATCAGAAACTTGCCTGGAGTTTTGATATCTCTTATCGTTTTGTCGTGAGAGCCAATCAAACGCGTCCTAAAAGTCGCCAAACAGGAAGTGAGCTCATATCTCGGGAACCCTTCATAGGATTATTTTCAAACTCGTCAGAGGTATTCTAGTCTGTCCCAGGATTCCCCACAAAAAATTACAGGGCCCCACCTCAAACTCTCTAGCGCCATCAACAGGTCAAAATTTGAGGGACATTTCTGCTTGTAACTTTTGAACCGTAAGTCCGATTTTGAAAAACTTGGTATCCCTGGGATCCTCGGGCGAAGACTGATCTAACGCATGTCATCAAATTAGGCTGGGTCGCTGCTTGGCCCCACATTGCTGCTTGCAGCTATATTTATTATTATTATTATCCAATATTCTTCCGCCAATGGGAGTCTATGGCAACCCCTAGAACCGTCTGGTAAAAAGTTGTGAAATTTGGCATGCACATTCCAGCCAGTCTCCTCATTACCCACAGCAATTTATAGGCCCCCACCCCCAACCCTCTAGCGCCACCAGCAGCTCAAAGTTGCAGGAATTTTCAGGTACATTTCTGCGTGTAACTTTTGAACCGTATGTCCAATTTTCAAAAACTTGGTATCCCTGGACTCCTTGGGCCAAGCCGAATCCAACGCACCCTGTGACGTCATTTTCCGTCAGGGTAGATTTTCCGCCATTTTGAATTTTATGAAAAACACTCAAAATGCTTCTCCTCCCTCAATTTTTGACCAATTTTGCTCAAATTTGGTACATAGCATCTTTGGACTGAGCCTCATCAGGGACGTACCCGGTTTTTTGATATCTCTTATCGTTTTGACGTGACAGCCAATCAAACGTGTCCGAAAAGTCGCCAAACAGGAAGTGAGCTCATATCTCGGGAACCGTTTATAGGATTATTTTCAAACTTTTCACAGATGTTCGTGTCCTTCCCAGGATTCCCCACAAAAAATTACAGGTCCCCACCTCAAACCCTCTAGCGCCACCAACAGGTCAAAATTTTAGGGACATTTCTGCTTGTAACTTTTGAACCGTAAGTCCGATTTTCAAAAATTTGGTATCCCTGGGATCCTTGGGCGAAGACTGATCCAACGCATCCTATGACGTCATGTCTGCCGGAATAGAATGTCCGCCATCTTGGATTTTGTTGAAAATCAATAAAATTCTTCTGTTTCTACAACTTAACTTGTAATTTCCACAACAAATGGTGTGCACCCACATTCTAGACAGTCTCATGATGCCCTTCAACAAATTTTACGTCCCCACCCCCAACCCTCTAGCGCCACCAGCAGGTCAAAGTTGCAGGTACATTTCGGCTTGTAAGTTTTGAACCGTACGTCCGATTTTCTAAAACTTGGCCTCCCTGGACTCCTTGGGGCAAGACGAATCCAACGCATTCTGTGACGTCATTTTCGGCGGGTAAGATTTTCCGCCATTTTGAATTTTATGAAAAACATTCAAAATGCTTCTCCTCCCTCAATTTTGGAGCAATTTTGCTCAAATTTGGTCCATAGCATCTTTGGACTGAGCCTCATCAGAGACGTACCCGGTTTTTTGATATCTCTTATCGTTTTGTCGTGACAGCCAATCAAACGCGTCCTAAAAGTCGCCAAACAGGAAGTGAGCTCATATCTCGGGAACCCTTCATAGAATTATTTTCAAACTTTTCACACATATTCTAGTCTGTCCCAGGATTCCCCACAAAAAATTACAGGGCCCCAGCTCAAACCCTCTAGCGCCACCAACAGGTCAAAATTTGAGGGACATTTCTGCTTGTAACTTTTGAACCGTAAGTCAGATTTTCAAAAACTTGGTATCCCGGGGATCCCTGGGCCAAGTCGAATCAAATGCACACCATGACGTCATGTCAGCCGGAATAGAATGTCCGCCATTTTGAATTTTATGAAAAACACTCAAAATGCTTCTCCTCACTCAATTTTGGACCAATTTTGCTCTAATTTGGTACATAGCATCTTTGGACTGAGCCTCATCAGAAACTTGCCTGGAGTTTTGATATCTCTTATCGTTTTGTCGTGAGAGCCAATCAAACGCGTCCTAAAAGTCGCCAAACAGGAAGTGAGCTCATATCTCGGGATCCCTTCATAGGATTATTTTCAAACTTTTCAGACTTATTCTAGTCTGTCCCAGGATTCCACACAAAAAATGACAGGGCCTCAGCTCAAATCCTCTAGCGCCACCAACGGGTCAAAATTTGAGGGACTTTTCTGCTTGTAACTTTTAAAGCGTAAGTCCGATTTTCAGAAACTTGGTATCCCTGGGATCCTCGGGCGAAGACTGATCCAACGCATCTCATCGAATTAGGCTGGGTCGCTGCTTGGCCCCACATTGCTGCTTGCAGCTATATTTGGGGCCAGGCAGCGGTAGCTGCAAGGCACCCATAGTGTTTCTATTGATTCTTATTGAGGCAGCGGTAGCTGCAAGGCACCTATAGTGTTTCTATTGATTCCTATTATTATTATTATTATACATTATTCTTCCGCCTCTGGGAGTCTATGGCAACCCCTAGAACCGTCTGGTAAAAAGTTGTGAAATTTGGCATGCACATTCCAGCCAGTCTCCTCATTACCCACAGCAATTTATAGGCCCCCACCCCCAACCCTCTAGCGCCACCAGCAGCTCAAAGTTGCAGGAATTTTCAGGTACATTTCTGCGTGTAACTTTTGAACCGTATGTCCAATTTTCAAAAACTTGGTATCCCTGGACTCCTTGGGCCAAGCCGAATCCAACGCACCCTGTGACGTCATTTTCCGTCAGGGTAGATTTTCCGCCATTTTGAATTTTATGAAAAACACTCAAAATGCTTCTCCTCCCTCAATTTTGGACCAATTTTGCTCAAATTTGGTCCATAGCATCTTTGGACTGAGCCTCATCAGGGACGTACCCGGTTTTTTGATATCTCTTATCGTTTTGACGTGACAGCCAATCAAACGTGTCCGAAAAGTCGCCAAACAGGAAGTGAGCTCATATCTCGGGAACCGTTTATAGGATTATTTTCAAACTTTTCACAGATGTTCGTGTCCTTCCCAGGATTCCCCACAAAAAATTACAGGTCCCCACCTCAAACCCTCTAGCGCCACCAACAGGTCAAAATTTTAGGGACATTTCTGCTTGTAACTTTTGAACCGTAAGTCCGATTTTCAAAAATTTGGTATCCCTGGGATCCTTGGGCGAAGACTGATCCAACGCATCCTATGACGTCATGTCTGCCGGAATAGAATGTCCGCCATCTTGGATTTTGTGAAAATCAATAAAATTCTTCTGTTTCTACAACTTAACTTGTAATTTCCACAACAAATGGTGTGCACCCACATTCTAGACAGTCTCATGATGCCCTTCAACAAATTTTACGTCCCCACCCCCAACCCTCTAGCGCCACCAGCAGGTCAAAGTTGCAGGTACATTTCGGCTTGTAAGTTTTGAACCGTACGTCCGATTTTCTAAAACTTGGCCTCCCTGGACTCCTTGGGGCAAGACGAATCCAACGCATTCTGTGACGTCATTTTCCGCGGGTAAGATTTTCCGCCATTTTGAATTTTATGAAAAACATTCAAAATGCTTCTCCTCCCTCAATTTTGGACCAATTTTGCTCTAATTTGGTACATAGCATCTTTGGACTGAGCCTCATCAGAAACTTACCCGGTTTTTTGATATCTCTTATCGTTTTGTCGTGATAGCCAATCAAACGCGTCTTAACAGTTGCCAAACAGGAAGTGAGCTCATATCTCGGGAACCCTTCATAGAATTATTTTCAAACTTTTCACATGTATTCTAGTCTGTCCCAGGATTCCCCACAAAAAATTACAGGGCCCCAGCTCAAACCCTCTAGCGCCACCAACAGGTCAAAATTTGAGGGACATTTCTGCTTGTAACTTTTGAACCGTAAGTCAGATTTTCAAAAACTTGGTATCCCTGGGATCCTTGGGCCGGGTCGAATCAAATGCACCCCATGACGTCATGTCCGCCGGAATAGAATGTCCGCCATTTTGAATTTTATGAAAAACACTCAAAATGCTTCTCCTCACTCAATTTTGGACCAATTTTGCTCTAATTTGGTACATAGCATCTTTGGACTGAGCCTCATCAGAAACATGCCTGGATGTTTTGATATCTCTTATCGTTTTGTTGTGAGAGCCAATCAAACGCGTCCTAAAAGTCGCCAAACAGGAAGTGAGCTCATATCTCGGGATCCCTTCATAGGATTATTTTCAAACTTTTCAGACTTATTCTAGTCTGTCCCAGGATTCCACACAAAAAATGACAGGGCCTCAGCTCAAATCCTCTAGCGCCACCAACGGATCAAAATTTGAGGGACATTTCTGCTTGTAACTTTTAAACCGTAAGTCCGATTTTCAGAAACTTGGTATCCCTGGGATCCTCGGGCGAAGACTGATCCAACGCATCTCATCAAATTAGGCTGGGTCGCTGCTTGGCCCCACATTGCTGCTTGCAGCTATATTTGGGGCCAGGCAGCGGTAGCTGCAAGGCACCCATAGTGTTTCTATTGATTCCTATTATTATTATTATTATTATACATTATTCTTCCGCCTCTGGGAGTCTATGGAAACCCCTAGAACCGTCTGGTAAAAAGTTGTGAAATTTGGCATGCACATTCCAGCCAGTCTCCTCATTACCCACAGCAATTTATAGGCCCCCACCCCCAACCCTCTAGCGCCACCAGCAGCTCAAAGTTGCAGGAATTTTCAGGTACATTTCTGCGTGTAACTTTTGAACCGTATGTCCAATTTTCAAAAACTTGGTATCCCTGGACTCCTTGGGCCAAGCCGAATCCAACGCACCCTATGACGTCATTTTCCGTCAGGGTAGATTTTCCGCCATTTTGAATTTTATGAAAAACACTCAAAATGCTTCTCCTCCCTCAATTTTGGACCAATTTTGCTCAAATTTGGTCCATAGCATCTTTGGACTGAGCCTCATCAGGGACGTACCCGGTTTTTTGATATCTCTTATCGTTTTGACGTGACAGCCAATCAAACGTGTCCGAAAAGTCGCCAAACAGGAAGTGAGCTCATATCTCGGGAACCGTTTATAGGATTATTTTCAAACTTTTCACAGATGTTCGTGTCCTTCCCAGGATTCCCCACAAAAAATTACAGGTCCCCACCTCAAACCCTCTAGCGCCACCAACAGGTCAAAATTTTAGGGACATTTCTGCTTGTAACTTTTGAACCGTAAGTCCGATTTTCAAAAATTTGGTATCCCTGGGATCCTTGGGCGAAGACTGATCCAACGCATCCTATGACGTCATGTCTGCCGGAATAGAATGTCCGCCATCTTGGATTTTGTGAAAATCAATAAAATTCTTCTGTTTCTACAACTTAACTTGTAATTTCCACAACAAATGGTGTGCACCCACATTCTAGACAGTCTCATGATGCCCTTCAACAAATTTTACGTCCCCACCCCCAACCCTCTAGCGCCACCAGCAGGTCAAAGTTGCAGGTACATTTCGGCTTGTAAGTTTTGAACCGTACGTCCGATTTTCTAAAACTTGGCCTCCCTGGACTCCTTGGGGCAAGACGAATCCAACGCATTCTGTGACGTCATTTTTCGCGGGTAAGATTTTCCGCCATTTTGAATTTTATGAAAAACATTCAAAATGCTTCTCCTCCCTCAATTTTGGAGCAATTTTGCTCAAATTTGGTCCATAGCATCTTTGGACTGAGCCTCATCAGATACGTACCCGGTTTTTTTATTTCTTTTATCGTTTTGTCATGACAGCCAATCAAACGCGTCCTAAAAGTCGCCAAACAGGAAGTGAGCTCATATCTCGGGAACCCTTAATACGATTATTTTCAAACTTTCACACATATTCTAGTCTGTCCCAGGATTCCCCACAAAAAATTACAGGGCCCCAGCTCAAACCCTCTAGCGCCACCAACAGGTCAAAATTTGAGGGACATTTCTGCTTGTAACTTTTGAACCGTAAGTCAGATTTTCAAAAACTTGGTATCCCTACAATCCTTGGGCCTAGTCAAATCAAATGCACCCCATGACGTCATGTTCGCCGGTATAGAATGTCCGCCATTTTGGATTTTGTGGAAATCAATAAAATGCTTCTCCTCACTCAATTTTGGACCAATTTTGCTCTAATTTGGTACATAGCATCTTTGGACTGAGCCTCATCAGAAACTTGCCTGGAGCTTTGATATCTCTTATCGTTTTGTCGTGAGAGCCAATCAAACGCGTCCTAAAAGTCGCCAAACAGGAAGTGAGCTCATATCTCGGGATCCCTTCATAGGATTATTTTCAAACTTTTCAGACTTATTCTAGTCTGTCCCAGGATTCCACACAAAAAATGACAGGGCCTCAGCTCAAATCCTCTAGCGCCACCAACGGGTCAAAATTTGAGGGACTTTTCTGCTTGTAACTTTTAAAGCGTAAGTCCGATTTTCAGAAACTTGGTATCCCTGGGATCCTCGGGCGAAGACTGATCCAACGCATCTCATCGAATTAGGCTGGGTCGCTGCTTGGCCCCACATTGCTGCTTGCAGCTATATTTATTATTATTATACATTATTCTTCCGCCTCTGGGAGTCTATGGCAACCCCTAGAACCGTCTGGTAAAAAGTTGTGAAATTTGGCATGCACATTCCAGCCAGTCTCCTCATTACCCACAGCAATTTATAGGCCCCCACCCCCAACCCTCTAGCGCCACCAGCAGCTCAAAGTTGCAGGAATTTTCAGGTACATTTCTGCGTGTAACTTTTGAACCGTATGTCCAATTTTCAAAAACTTGGTATCCCTGGACTCCTTGGGCCAAGCCGAATCCAACGCACCCTGTGACGTCATTTTCCGTCAGGGTAGATTTTCCGCCATTTTGAATTTTATGAAAAACACTCAAAATGCTTCTCCTCCCTCAATTTTGGACCAATTTTGCTCAAATTTGGTCCATAGCATCTTTGGACTGAGCCTCATCAGAGACGTACCCGGTTTTTTGATATCTCTTATCGTTTTGACGTGACAGCCAATCAAACGTGTCCGAAAAGTCGCCAAACAGGAAGTGAGCTCATATCTCGGGAACCGTTTATAGGATTATTTTCAAACTTTTCACAGATGTTCGTGTCCTTCCCAGGATTCCCCACAAAAAATTACAGGTCCCCACCTCAAACCCTCTAGCGCCACCAACAGGTCAAAATTTGAGGGACATTTCTGCTTGTAACTTTTGAACCGTAAGTCCGATTTTCAAAAATTTGGTATCCCTGGGATCCTTGGGCGAAGACTGATCCAACGCATCCTATGACGTCATGTCTGCCGGAATAGAATGTCCGCCATCTTGGATTTTGTGAAAATCAATAAAATTCTTCTGTTTCTACAACTTAACTTGTAATTTCCACAACAAATGGTGTGCACCCACATTCTAGACAGTCTCATGATGCCCTTCAACAAATTTTACGTCCCCACCCCCAACCCTCTAGCGCCACCAGCAGGTCAAAGTTGCAGGTACATTTCCGCTTCTAAGTTTTGAACCGTACGTCCAAGTTTCTAAAACTTGGCCTCCCTGGACTCCTTGGGGCAAGACGAATCCAACGCATTCTGTGACGTCATTTTCCGCGGGTAAGATTTTCCGCCATTTTGAATTTTATGAAAAACATTCAAAATGCTTCTCCTCCCTCAATTTTGGACCAATTTTGCTCTAATTTGGTCCATAGCATCTTTGGACTGAGCCTCATCAGAGACGTACCCGGTTTTTTGATTTCTCTTATCGTTTTGTCATGACAGCCAATCAAACGCGTCCTAAAAGTCGCCAAACAGGAAGTGAGCTCATATCTCGGGAACCCTTCATACGATTATTTTCAAACTTTCACACATATTCTAGTCTGTTCCAGGATTCCCCACAAAAAATTACAGGGCCCCAGCTCAAACCCTCTAGCGCCACCAACAGGTCAAAATTTGAGGGACATTTCTGCTTGTAACTTTTGAACCGTAAGTCAGATTTTCAAAAACTTGGTATCCCGGGGATCCCTGGGCCAAGTCGAATCAAATGCACACCATGACGTCATGTCAGCCGGAATAGAATGTCCGCCATTTTGAATTTTATGAAAAACACTCAAAATGCTTCTCCTCACTCAGTTTGGACCAATTTTGCTCTAATTTGGTACAGAGCATCTTTGGACTGAGCCTCATCACAAACTTGCCTGGAGTTTTGATATCTCTTATCGTTTTGTCGTGAGAGCCAATCAAACTCGTCCTAAAAGTCGCCAAACAGGAAGTGAGCTCATATCTCGGGAACCCTTCATAGGATTATTTTCAAACTCGTCAGAGGTATTCTAGTCTGTCCCAGGATTCCCCACAAAAAATTACAGGGCCCCAGCTCAAACTCTCTAGCGCCATCAACAGGTCAAAATTTGAGGGACATTTCTGCTTGTAACTTTTGAACCGTAAGTCCGATTTTGAAAAAAATTGGTATCCCTGGGATCCTCGGGCAAAGACTGATCCAACGCATCTCATCGAATTAGGCTGGGTCGCTGCTTGGCCCCACATTGCTGCTTGCAGCTATATTTTAGACCTGGTTTAGTCCAGATGTAGTCTAAGGTTTTAGGCTTGTTACAGAGAATAGTCCTGGTTTAGTCTCACTTTAGACCTGGTTGGTTTCTGGTTTTCAAACCGGAGATAGTCCTGGTTTAGACCTGGTCTAAACCACTTAAATGACAGACACTGATGCTTAAATGACACTGACACTGCTGCTTAAATGACACTGACGCTGCTGCTTAAATGGCACTGACACTGCTGCTTAAATGACACTGACACTGCTGCTTAAATGACACATTTGAGCTTTATTCTGCTCCACATTGTGTGTTTTACTTATTTGCATTATACACAAGCCTTTTGTACTTTTACTACAGGTATATGTGATGTTTTAGTCCTGGTGTTTATTGTCTTGTTTATCACATGTTTTGTGTTCACTGTGGGCCTAGGGGGCGCTGTGTGTGTCATCTGTACATGTGGTTTTTGACAAAAAAGATGAACTTGAACTTTGTTGGGTTCTGATTTTCAGTCTTGGTTTAGTTCTTATTTAGTCCTGATAACAGATGTTTGGAGAAAAAGTTGTCATTGCATAAAGTGTGTGTGTGTGTGTGTGTGTGTGTGTGTGTGTGTGTGCGTGTGTGTGTGTGTGTGTGTATGTGTGTATGTGCGCGTGTGTGTGTGTCTGTGTGTGTGTGTGTGTGTGTGTGTGTGTGTGTGTGTGTGTGTGTGTGTGTGTGTGTGTGTGTGTGTGTGTGCGCGCGTGTGTGTGTGTCTGTGCGCGCGCGTGTGTGTGTGTCTGTGCGCGTGTGTGTGTGTGTGTGTGTGTGTGTGTGTGTGTGTGTGTGTGTGTGTGTGCGTGTGTGTCGGGGGGGCATTAACCATCTGTGTGGAAGCCATTTTGGATCGGTTTCATTTCAGGCACATGCTGTTTATTCACTCCCTCAGGCTCTCAACATGGTGGAGCGACGCTAATTTCTGCTAATTCCGCTAATTTCTAACACCGCTCCACAGCCACGACTCAACCAGAAACACAACCAGAAACACCACACAACCAGAAACAGAAACACAACCAGAAACACAAGAAACAGGCGGCACGGTGAAAGTGAAATGTCTGTTTTAAATTTTTTTTTATTTTTTTATTTAACCTTTATTTAACCAGGTAAAAACCCATTGAGATCAAGACCTCGTTTACAAGGGTGACCTGGCCCAGAGGTCAGAGGTCAGCAGCAACGTCCAGAGGAAAATAACAGGAAAATATCAAATGTAAAGTGCAATAGTTGTAAACAGTAAAATTAAGTGCAAATGATATTAAAAAGGTGCAAACAATTGTAAACACAAGCGATAAAGTGCGTTAGTTAAAATGACAGTACATTTAAAAACACAGACACTGATTTATGGGGTTTTTTTGCCGATTATATAAAAAGGAGCGAAATGTTTTAAATGAGACAAGTTCAGTAAAATACCAGTGTACGTGTAAATGGGGCCTAAATCATACCTGTGTGTAGCTGGCGGTGTGGGGTAGTTGTGTGTTTGTAGCTGGCGGTGTGGGGTAGTTGTGTGTTTGTAGCTGGCGGTGTGGGGTAGTTGTGTGTTTGTAGCTGGCGGTGTGGGGTAGTTGTGTGTTTGTAGCTGGCGGTGTGGGGTAGTTGTGTGTTTGTAGCTGGCGGTGTGGGGTAGTTGTGTGTTCGTAGCTGGCGGTGTGGGGTAGTTAGGTTTGTAGCTGGCGGTGTGGGGTAGTTGTGTGTGTGTGTAGCAGGCGGTGTGGGGTAGTTGTGTGTGTCTGTGTAGCTGGCGGTGTGGGATAGTTGTGTGTTTGTAGCTGGCGGTGTGGGGTAGTTGTGTGTGGGGTGTGGGGTAGTTGGGTTTGTAGCTGGCGGTGTGGGGTAGTTGTGGGTTTGTAGTAGTTGTGTTTGTAGCTGGCGGTGTGGGATAGTTGTGTGTTTGTAGCTGGCGGTGTGGGATAGTTGTGTGTTTGTAGCTGGCGGTGTGGGGTAGCTGTGTGTGTTTGTAGCTGGCGGTGTGGGGTAGTTGTGTTTGGAGCTGGCGGTGTGGGGTAGTTGTGGGTTTGTAGCTGGCGCTGTGGGGTAGTTGTGTGTTTGTAGTAGTTGTGTGTTTGTAGCTGGCGGTGTGGGGTAGTTGGGTTTTTAGCTGGCGGTGTGGGGTAGTTGTGTGTTTGTAGCTGGCGGTGTGGGGTAGTTGTGGGTTTGTAGCTGGCGGTGTGGGGTAGTTGTGTGTTTGTAGTAGTTGTGGGTTTGTAGCTGGCGGTGTGGGGTAGTTGTGTTTGTAGCTGGCGGTGTGGGGTAGTTGTGGGTTTGTAGCTGGCGGTGTGGTTAGAGGATAAAATTAAAAACAGCAGGAGAAACACCAGAGGCTCAGAGGTTCAACACTCGCCCAGGACCAAGCCAGAACTAAACCAGGACTAGACCAGGACTAAACTAGTTCAGGTCTGGTCCTGGTTTAGTCCTGGTTTAGTCCTGGTTTGGTCCTGGTTTGGTCCTGGTCTGGTTCTGGTCTGGTCCTGGTTTGGTCCTGGTTTGGTCCTGGTTTGGTCCTGGTTTAGTCCTGGTTTGGTCCTGGTTTAGTCCTGGTTTAGTCCTGGTTTGGTCCTGGTTTGGTCCTGGTTTAGTCCTGGTTTGGTCCTGGTTTGGTCCTGGTTTAGTCCTGGTTTGGTCCTGGTTTGGTCCTGGTTTGGTCCTTGTTTGGTCCTTGTTTGGTCCTTGTTTAGTCCTGGTTTAGTCCTGGTTTGGTCCTGGTTTGGTCCTGGTTTGGTCCTGGTTTGGTCCTGGTTTAGTCCTGGTTTAGTCCTGGTTTAGTCCTGGTTTGGTCCTGGTTTGGTCCTGGTTTGGTCCTTGTTTAGTCCTGGTTTAGTCCTGGTTTAGTCCTGGTTTAATCCTGGTTTGGTCCTGGTTTAGTCCTGGTTTAGACCTGGTTTAGTCCTGGTTTGGTCCTTGTTTAGTACTGGTTTAGTCCTGGTTTGGTCCTGGTTTGGTCCTGGTTTGGTCCTGGTTTAGTCCTGGTTTAGTCCTGGTTTGGTCCTGGTTTGGTCCTGGTTTAGTCCTGGTTTAGTCCTGGTTTAGTCCTGGTTTGGTCCTTGTTTAGTACTGGTTTAGTCCTGGTTTAGTCCTGGTTTGGTCCTGGTTTGGTCCTGGTTTGGTCCTGGTTTAGTCCTGGTTTGGTCCTTGTTTAGTACTGGTTTAGTCCTGGTTTAGTCCTGGTTTGGTCCTGGTTTAGTCCTGGTTTGGTCCTGGTTTAGTCCTGGTTTGGTCCTTGTTTAGTCCTGGTTTGGTCCTGGTTTAGTCCTGGTTTAGTCCTGGTTTGGTCCTGGTTTAGTCCTGGTTTGGTCCTGGTTTAGTCCTGGTTTAGTCCTGGTTTGGTCCTGGTTTGGTCCTGGTTTAGTCCTGGTTTAGTCCTGGTTTAGTCCTGGTTTAGTCCTGGTTTAGTCCTGGTTTGGTCCTGGTTTGGTCCTGGTTTAGTCCTGGTTTGGTCCTTGTTTAGTCCTGGTTTGGTCCTGGTTTAGTCCTGGTTTAGTCCTGGTTTAGTCCTGGTTTAGTGCTGGTTTGGTCCTGGTTTGGTCCTGGTTTAGTCCTGGTTTAGTCCTGGTTTAGTGCTGGTTTGGTCCTGGTTTAGTCCTGGTTTAGTCCTGGTTTGGTCCTGGTTTAGTCCTCACAGTGGGACTTCTTTTTTAGGATCGATACGTGTCTAGTTTGGATATTAGCTTTAGTATTGATTAGGCTCGGATTTCTTTTCTGGGACCTTCAGCCTGGTGTTTTGGTGTTTTTGTGGTGTTTTTGTCCCTCTCCGGCCTCCGTACCTTCATCCTCATGTCTCGGCCGTGTTTCTCCAGCTCCTTCCTCATCTCCAGAGCTCCGAGTCTGGCCGCGTTCAGGACCAGATGTTTCCACTCGATGGGCTGGAAGACGTGAGGGTCGTGGGGCACGTACAGGCCGATCTTCACCTGCAGCAGAACATCAGGCACAACATCAGCTCAGGGCGTCCTTCAGGTTTATCAGGTTCTTCACTGCTGTGACGTTTAGGTCCTGAGAACTCTCAGCGTGGTGAAGGTGCTTACATATGGGGAGGTTCTACATGTGTGTCTATGGAGGAAAGTTCAGCTGTTACCATGGTGACAGAATCCACACAGAAGCAAACACTGACAACTGTTTTAAGGCTGAAAATACAAGTGAAATCAAACTCAAAATCTGGGACACCCCGGGTTTGTGGGGGTTGGTGATAAAAGTGTGAAACGAGTGTGAAATGAAGGAGAACAGCACGAGTGTGAGGCACAGTCACATGTTCTCCGTTTTCAAACAGCTTTTCTGGATTTTACCCAAACAAAGGTCCCTTTGTGTCTCTTTACTGTTGGCAGGGACACCTGGAACATCCATCCATGTTCTTCCTCTTATCCGGGGCCGAGTCGCCGGGGCAACAGTCTAAACAGGGACTCCCAGACCTCCTTCACCCCGGACACTTCCTCCAGCTCCTCTGGGGGGACCCCAAGGTGTTCCCAGGCCAGCCGGGAGACATAGTCCCTCCAGAGTGTCCTGGGTCTTCCCCGGGGCCTCCTCTCAGTGGGACATGCCCGGAACACCTCCTGAGGGAGGCGTCCAGGAGGCGTCCGGAACAGATCCCCGAGCCACCTCAGCTGCACCTCTCCATGTGGAGGAGCAGCGGCTCTACTCCAAGCTCCTCCCATGTGACTGAGCTCCTCACCCTATCTCTAAGGGAGCGTCCAGCCACTCTGTGGAGGAAACTCATTTGGGCCGCTTGTATCGGCGATCTCGTCCATTCGGTCATTTCGCTCATGACCATAGGTGAGGGGAGGAACGTAGATCGACGGTAAATCGAGAGCTTTGCCTTTCGGCTCAGCTCCCTCTTCACCACAACGGTCCGGTACAGCGACCGCATCACTGCCGACGCTGCACCGATCCACCTGTCAATCTCACGCTCCATCCTCCCCTCACTCGAGAACAAGACCCCGACATACTGGAACTCCTCCACCTGAGGAGGACTCTCCACCCGGAGAGGACACCACCTTTTTCCGGTCGAGAACCATGGCCTCGGATTTGGAGGAGCTGATCCTCATCATCATCATCTGCCACCTGGAACATTTCTTGTACAAAACTGGGACAAATCACTGGTTCTGGATGAAGCTGCAGGGACAGGGGACACCGGGCTCAAAACAGGGACTGTCCCGGGTAAACGGGGACTGTCCCGGGTAAACGGGGACTGTCCCGGGTAAACGGGGACTGTCCCGGGTAAACGGGGACTGTCCCGGGTAAACGGGGACTGTCCCGGGTAAACGGGGACTGTCCCGGGTAAACAGTCACATTTGGAGTTCAGATCAGTCGTTCTTTCTGGTCAGATTGTGCTAAAAAAGGCTCATATTAAAGTGTAATAAAGCCTCAGACAGAGCAGTGCCTACAGTTAGCAGCACGGCCCCAGGGAATGTTGAAGGGCTGCAGAGGGTTCAGGTTCTCACACGTTCTGTAAACCCTGTGGTTGGACATAAAGCCCGGGCGGTGCTCCTCACCTTCTTGATGGTGTGCTGGTACCTCCTGTACGAGCTCTCGAAGTCGCCCACCAGGTCGCCGAGCGTCCGGTGACTCAGCGGTTTGTCCATGAGGTCCTGCCGGCGGCTCATCCCCAGGGAGCCGTACCTGCCGTTGCAGTAGACGCCCAGAACCACGTGGTGGAAGCAGTGCCCCGAGAACTGAGTCTTAAAACTGATGGGGAACCGCTCGAGAGACGTCAGGCCGTTGGTCAGGTATCTGAGGAGGCCTGGTCAAGGAGACCACCACAGGGACCAAAAGACACCTGGCCTGGTTTAGTCCTGGTTTAGTCCTGGTTTAGACCTGGGTTAGACCTGGGTTAGACCTGGGTTAGACCTGGTTTAGACCTGGTTTAGACCTGGGTTAGACCTGGTTTAGACCTGGGTTAGACCCGGTTTAGACCCGGTTTAGTCCTGGTTTAGACCCGGTTTAGTCCTGGTTTAGACCCGGTTTAGTCCTGGTTTAGTCCCGGTTTAGTCCCGGTTTAGACCCGGTTTAGTCCTGGTTTAGTCCTGGTTTAATCCTGGTTTAGTCCTGGTTTAGTCCTGGTTTAATCCTGGTTTAGTCCTGGTTTAGTCCTGGTTTAGTCCTGGTTTAATCCTGGTTTAGTCCTGGTTTAGTTCTGGTTTAGTCCTGGTTCTTTACTTTTAGTGTTTCTACTGATTCTTATTATTATTCTACATTATTCCTCTAAACATGGGAGTCTATGGCAGCCCCTAGAACCGTCTGGTAAAAAGTTGTGAAATTTGGCATGCACATTCCAGCCAGTCTCCTCATTACCCACAGTGATTTATAAGCCCCCAGCTCCAACCCTCTAGCGCCACCAGCAGGTCAAATTAGCAGGAATTTTCAGGAATGAATGTACCTGCTTCTAACGTAGCGTTTGATTGGCTGTCAGGAGAAAAGGATCACACCTGCTGAGGCCCCACATATATTCTCCCCCACATATATATGTTCTTTCTCAAACCTGCTCTGACCTGAACCTCATCTAAACGCTCTGTTCCACCTCGTGATGTCATCAAGTGGGAGTTTCCAGGTTGAAGTTGGTAGAAACAAAATAAACCAGGTCTAAACCAGGACTAAACCAGGTCTAAACCAGGACTAAACCGGGTCTAAACCAGGACTAAACCAGGACTAAACCAGATCTAAACCAGGTCTAAACCAGATCTAAACCAGGTCTAAACCAGGACTAAACCAGGACTAAACCAGGACTAAACCAGGACTAAACCAGGACTAAACCAGCACAGGGCTCTCAGAGTTCTGGTCTTGTGGTCATGAGTTGAGTTCTTTCTGGAGTCTGGGGAAAGTTTTGAAGATCATACTCCCTACAACTGTACGACAACTCACCCTGGAACAGCAACATGCAGCTGTGTGTATTTGTGTTGTGTGTATTTGTTTTGTGTCGCGCGTTTGTGTCGCGCGTGTGTTTGTGTCGCGCGTGTTTGTGTCGCGTGTATTTGTGTCGCGTGTATTTGTGTCGCGTGTATTTGTGTCGCGTGTATTTGTGTCGTGTGTATTTGTGTCGCGTGTATTTGTGTCGCGTGTATTTGTGTCGTGTGTATTTGTGTCGCGTGCATTTGTGTCGTGTGTATTTGTGTTGTGTGTATTTGTTTTGTGTCGCGCGTGTGTTTGTGTCGCGCGTGTGTTTGTGTCGCGCGTGTGTTTGTGTCGCGTGTATTTGTGTCGCGTGTATTTGTGTCGCGTGTATTTGTGTCGCGTGTATTTGTGTCGCGTGTATTTGTGTCGCGTGTATTTGTGTCGTGTGTATTTGTGTCGCGTGCGTTTGTGTCGTGTGTGTTTGTGTCGTGTGTATTTGTGTCGTGTCGCGTGTATATGTGTCGCGCGTGTTTGTGTCGCGCGTGTTTGTGTCGCGCGTGTTTGTGTCGCGCATGTTTGTCGCGCGTTTGTGTCGCGCGTGTGTTTGTGTCGCGCGTGCGTTTGTGTCGCGCGTGCGTTTGTGTCGCGCGTGCGTTTGTGTCGCGCGTGCGTTTGTGTCGCGCGTGCGTTTGTGTCGCGCGTATTTGTGTCGCGTGTATTTGTGTCGCGTGTATTTGTATCGTGTCGTGTGTATTTGTGTCGCGTGCGTTTGTGTTTGTGTCGCGTGTATTTGTCGCGTGTATTTGTGTCGTGTGTATTTGTGTCGCGTGCATTTGTGTCGTGTGTGTTTGTGTCGTGTCGCGTGTATATGTGTCGCGCGTGTTTGTGTCGCGCGTGTTTGTGTCGCGCATGTTTGTCGCGCGTTTGTGTCGCGTGTGTTTGTGTCGCGTGCGTTTGTGTCGCGTGCGTTTGTGTCGCGTGCGTTTGTGTCGCGTGCGTTTGTGTCGCGTGCGTTTGTGTCGCGTGCGTTTGTGTCGCGTGCGTTTGTATCGTGTGTATTTGTGTCGCGTGTATTTGTATCGTGTCGTGTGTATTTGTGCCGTGTTGTGCGTTTGTGCGGTGAAGGATACACTCCCAGGATCACGGCCTCCAGACACTTGATGGGTAAAGACTCTCGGATCATTTCCCGCGCCGTCTCCATCAAACTGAAAACGACACAAACGACAGGACAGCGTTAAAGAAGCCCCTCCCCCTTCAGAGCGCCAAGCCCCTCCCCCTTCAGAGCGCCAAGCCCCTCCCCCTTCAGAGCGCTAACTCTGGCCGAAATGAGTTTCCTCCGCAGAGTGGCTGGGCGCTCCCTTAGAGATAGGGTGAGGAGGAGCTCAGAGTAGAGCCGCTGCTCCTCCACGTGGAGAGGAGCAGCTGAGGTGGCTCGGGCATCTGTTCCGGACGCCTCCTGTTCCGGGCACGTCTCACTGGGAGGAGGCCCCGGGTAAGACCCAGGACACGCTGGAGGGACTATGTGTCCCGGCTGGCCTGGGAACGCCTTGGGGTCCCCCCGGAGGAGCTGGAGGAAGTGTCCGGGGTGAAGGAGGTCTGGGAGTCCCTGCTTAGACTGTTTTATTTCCTGTTCTTCAGTTCTTTTATAATCGTTTGTTTCTCCTCATGGGAACAGCAGAAACTCCACATTTCTGTTTCATTTACGATAAAAGATCGAGCGGAGCCAGACTCGGGTTTTCGTGCTCTGAGACGTTAAAATCCTCTAACCCGGCGCTCCTCTGACCCGGCGCTCCTCCTCTAACCCGGCGCTCCTCCTCTAACCCGGCGCTCCTCCTCTAACCCGGCGCTCCTCCTCTAACCCGGCGCTCCTCCTCTAACCCGGCGCTCCTCTGACCCGGCGCTCCTCCTCTAACCCGGCGCTCCTCCTCTAACCCGGCGCTCCTCCTCTAACCCGGCGCTCCTCCTCTAACCCGGCGCTCCTCCTCTAACCCGGCGCTCCTCCTCTAACCCGGCGCTCCTCCTCTAACCCGGCGCTCCTCCTCTAACCCGGCGCTCCTCCTCTAACCCGGCGCTCCTCTGACCCGGCGCTCCTCCTCTAACCCGGCGCTCCTCCTCTAACCCGGCGCTCCTCTAACCCGGCGCTCCTCCTCTAACCCGGCGCTCCTCCTCTAACCCGGCGCTCCTCCTCTAACCCGGCGCTCCTCCTCTAACCCGGCGCTCTTCCTCTAACCCGGCGCTCCTCTGACCCGGCGCTCCTCCTCTAACCCGGCGCTCCTCCTCTAACCCGGCGCTGCTCATCCTCTAACCCGGCGCTCCTCCTCTAACCCGGCGCTCCTCCTCTGACCCGGCGCTCCTCCTCTAACCCGGCGCTCCTCCTCTAACCCGGCGCTCCTCCTCTAACCCGGCGCTCCTCCTCTAACCCGGCGCTCCTCCTCTAACCCGGCGCTCCTCCTCTAACCCGGCGCTCTTCCTCTAACCCGGCGCTCCTCCTCTAACCCGGCGCTCCTCCTCTAACCCGGCGCTCCTCCTCTAACCCGGCGGTCGTGAGTTCCACGGCGGCTCTGAGGAGGACACACTTCACCATAAACACGTTCTTCCTCGTTCTTCCACAAACAGAGGAAATCTTTGGACGTCCTCTAAAGCTGCACTGTGGAACTTTACTGTCGTCTCCATGGTGATTTTACAGTATGACATAAAACACTCGAAAAGACTCCAACCGTCCGGACCCGTTTAATGCCACGCTGGGGAACATTTTAGGCAGAGTAATGACATCTCCATGGCGACAGGTGAGGGATGTTTACTGGGGAAAGTTCCGCAGTGCAGCTTTAATTGGGTTTGGACTCACCCGCACAGAGGACGGCTCTTCTTTATCTCGAAGAACTGAGTCCCGGTGTGATTGTACCTGAGGACGAGATCAGGAGCGACACCAGGGAGAGAAGCCCCGCCCCCACCTGCCCCCCCACCTGCCCCCGTGTCAGATGCCCTCCCGTGTGTGTCAGATGCCCTCCCTCGTGTGTGTCAGATGCCCTCCCTCGTGTGTGTCAGATGCCCTCCCTCGTGTGTGTCAGATGCCCTCCCTCGTGTGTGTCAGATGCCCTCCCCGTGTGTGTCAGATGCCCTCCCGTGTGTGTCAGATGCCCTCCCGTGTGTGTCAGATGCCCTCCCCGTGTGTGTCAGATGCCCTCCCTCGTGTGTGTCAGATGCCCTCCCCGTGTGTGTCAGATGCCCTCCCTGTGTGTCAGATGCCCTCCCGTGTGTGTCAGATGCCCTCCCGTGTGTCAGATGCCCTCCCCGTGTGTGTCAGATGCCCTCCCGTGTGTCAGATGCCCTCCCGTGTGTGTCAGATGCCCTCCCGTGTGTGTCAGATGCCCTCCCCGTGTGTCAGATGCCCTCCCGTGTGTGTCAGATGCCCTCCCCGTGTGTGTCAGATGCCCTCCCGTGTGTGTCAGATGCCCTCCCGTGTGTGTCAGATGCCCTCCCGTGTGTCAGATGCCCTCCCGTGTGTGTCAGATGCCCTCCCGTGTGTGTCAGATGCCCTCCCGTGTGTCAGATGCCCTCCCGTGTGTGTCAGATGCCCTCCCGTGTGTGTCAGATGCCCTCCCGTGTGTGTCAGATGCCCTCTGTGTGTGTCAGATGCCCTCCTGTGTGTGTCAGATGCCCTCCCGTGTGTGTCAGATGCCCTCCTGTGTGTGTCAGATGCCCTCCCGTGTGTGTCAGATGCCCTCCCGTGTGTGTCAGATGCCCTCCCGTGTGTCAGATGCCCTCCCGTGTGTGTCAGATGCCCTCCCGTGTGTGTCAGATGCCCTCCCGTGTGTGTCAGATGCCCTCCCGTGTGTGTCAGATGCCCTCCCCGTGTGTCAGATGCCCTCCCGTGTGTGTCAGATGCCCTCCTGTGTGTGTCAGATGCCCTCCCGTGTGTGTCAGATGCCCTCTGTGTGTGTCAGATGCCCTCCCTGTGTGTGTCAGATGCCCTCCCCGTGTGTGTCAGATGCCCTCCTGTGTGTGTCAGATGCCCTCCCCGTGTGTGTCAGATGCCCTCTGTGTGTGTCAGATGCCCTCCTGTGTGTGTCAGATGTCCTCCCGTGTGTGTCAGATGCCCTCTGTGTGTGTCAGATGCCCTCCCGTGTGTGTCAGATGCCCTCCTGTGTGTGTCAGATGCCCTCCCGTGTGTGTCAGATGTCCTCCCGTGTGTGTCAGATGCCCTCCTGTGTGTGTCAGATGCCCTCCCGTGTGTGTCAGATGTCCTCCCGTGTGTGTCAGATGCCCTCTGTGTGTGTCAGATGCCCTCCTGTGTGTGTCAGATGCCCTCTGTGTGTGTCAGATGCCCTCCCTGTGTGTGTCAGATGCCCTCTGTGTGTGTCAGATGCCCTCTGTGTGTGTCAGATGCCCTCCCTGTGTGTGTCAGATGCCCTCCTGTGTGTGTCAGATGCCCTCCCTCGTGTGTGTCAGATGCCCTCCTGTGTGTGTCAGATGCCCTCCCGTGTGTGTCAGATGTCCTCCCGTGTGTGTCAGATGCCCTCTGTGTGTGTCAGATGCCCTCCTGTGTGTGTCAGATGCCCTCTGTGTGTGTCAGATGCCCTCTGTGTGTGTCAGATGCCCTCCCTGTGTGTGTCAGATGCCCTCCTGTGTGTGTCAGATGCCCTCCCTCGTGTGTGTCAGATGCCCTCCCTCGTGTGTGTCAGATGCCCTCCCTGTGTGTGTCAGATGCCCTCCCCGTGTGTGTCAGATGCCCTCCCCGTGTGTGTCAGATGCCCTCCCGTGTGTGTCAGATGCCCTCCCGTGTGTGTCAGATGCCCTCCCGTGTGTCAGATGTCCTCCCGTGTGTGTCAGATGCCCTCCCTGTGTGTGTCAGATGCCCTCCCCGTGTGTGTCAGATGCCCTCCTGTGTGTCAGATGCCCTCCCGTGTGTGTCAGATGCCCTCCCGTGTGTCAGATGTCCTCCCGTGTGTGTCAGATGCCCTCTGTGTGTGTCAGATGCCCTCCCTCGTGTGTGTCAGATGCCCTCCCGTGTGTGTCAGATGCCCTCCCTCGTGTGTGTCAGATGCCCTCCCCGTGTGTGTCAGATGTCCTCCCGTGTGTGTCAGATGTCCTCTGTGTGTGTCAGATGCCCTCCCCGTGTGTGTCAGATGCCCTCCCGTGTGTGTCAGATGCCCTCCCGTGTGTCAGATGTCCTCCCGTGTGTGTCAGATGCCCTCCCTGTGTGTGTCAGATGCCCTCCCCGTGTGTGTCAGATGCCCTCCTGTGTGTCAGATGCCCTCCCGTGTGTGTCAGATGCCCTCCCGTGTGTCAGATGTCCTCCCGTGTGTGTCAGATGCCCTCTGTGTGTGTCAGATGCCCTCCCTCGTGTGTGTCAGATGCCCTCCCGTGTGTGTCAGATGCCCTCCCTCGTGTGTGTCAGATGCCCTCCCCGTGTGTGTCAGATGTCCTCCCGTGTGTGTCAGATGCCCTCTGTGTGTGTCAGATGCCCTCCCCGTGTGTGTCAGATGCCCTCTGTGTGTGTCAGATGCCCTCCCGTGTGTGTCAGATGCCCTCTGTGTGTGTCAGATGCCCTCTGTGTGTGTCAGATGTCCTCCCGTGTGTGTCAGATGCCCTCCCTGTGTGTGTCAGATGCCCTCCTGTGTGTGTCAGATGCCCTCCCTGTGTGTGTCAGATGCCCTCCCTGTGTGTCAGATGCCCTCCCTGTGTGTGTCAGATGCCCTCCTGTGTGTGTCAGATGCCCTCCCTGTGTGTGTCAGATGCCCTCCCGGGGGAGGATACTGTAGGGTCTTCATGTAGTTCTGGACGGCGTTCAGCCAGTCGGCGATGGACATGGACGGTTTGAAGTTCGGCACCGACGGAACCGGAGGCTGGAGACCAAACAGAGACAAAGTGACTAAACCGGGACTAAACCGGGACTAAACCAGGACTAGACCAGGACTAGACCGGGACTAGACCGGGACTAGACCGGGACTAGACCGGGACTAGACCGGGACTAGACCGGGACTAGACCGGGACTAGACCGGGACAAAACCGGGACTAGACCGGGACTAGACCGGGACTAGACCGGGACTAGACCGGGACTAGACCGGGACAAAACCGGGACAAAACCGGGACTAGACCGGGACAAAACCGGGACAAAACCGGGACTAGACCGGGACTAGACCGGGACTAGACCGGGACAAAACCGGGACTAGACCGGGACTAGACCGGGACTAGACCGGGACTAGACCGGGACAAAACCGGGACAAAACCGGGACTAGACCGGGACTAGACCGGGACTAGACCGGGACAAAACCGGGACTAGACCGGGACTAGACCGGGACTAGACCGGGACTAGACCGGGACTAAACTAAACTAGGACAATTTAAAAAAAGAAAAAACAACAAATGAAACTGTATTTTGTGTTTCCAAAAATTAAACTAAGTGAAATTCTGGATAAATGGCTCTTGGGTTTGTCCTTTTTTGGACTTGGTAAATGTGGAAGTTTTGGTGTGTTTTTGCTCTTAAGGCTGCAGCTTGTGGACGCGGGAAACCTGAAGAAATGTTTGAAAATTCTATTTGTTTGTTGAAAGTTTGAGAACACAAAACTTTCTTTTTGAATCCTGCACTTGACAAATAACCCAAAGTATAACCCAAAAACTAAAACTAAGAAAAACTAAACTAAAACTAATACAAAACTAAAAAATCTAAACTAAAACTACAGTAATCCCTGGTTTATCGAGGGGGTTCAGTTCCAGAAATAACCCGCACTTTATATTTTACAATTCTTCTCCATGTTTTAAGGCTGTAAACGCCGCACCACACACATTATACGCTTTTCTCACACTGGAATTAACCTTTTCTCACATTTCTCTCTAGTTTAAACACTCAAACTTTCATAGATTTTCAACAAAATGTATTAATAGTGACGCGTGGAGCTCCGCCGGGCGCGCGAGGGGAGCGGAGACATGAGTCACTGGATCCGCAGGAAGCACCGCGCTCATCCAACGGCACCGCCACGTCCCGGGACGCCACGCACCAACCCCTTGGAGAAGTGTGCGACACGTGCACTCCTCATCGTGGACAAATCTGTGAGAGAGCAGCATGACCGGCGTGAGACCGCACGTACACCGGGGCTACGAGCACGACATCGAACCACCGCCGGACCCCCTCCTGGACCGCGTCCTCTGGAGCCCGAGCCACAAACCAGCAAAGAGCGACACGTGGTGGTTTAACCCTGGTTTAGACCTGGTCTAGTCCCGGTCTGGTCCCGGTTTAGTCCTGGTTTAGTCCTGGTTTAGACCTGGTTTAGACCTGGTCTAGTCCCGGTCTGGTCCTGGTTTAGACCTGGTCTAGTCCTGGTTTAGTCCTGGTTTAGACCTGGTTTAGACCTGGTTTAGTCCCGGTCTGGTCCTGGTTTAGACCTGGTCTAGTCCTGGTTTAGTCCTGGTTTAGACCTGGTTTAGACCTGGTTTAGACCTGGTTTAGTCCCGGTCTGGTCCTGGTTTAGTCCTGGTTTAGTCCTGGTTTAGTCCTGGTTTAGTCCTGGTTTAGTCCTGGTTTAGACCTGGTTTAGTCCTGGTTTAGACCTGGTTTAGACCTGGTTTAGTCCTGGTTTAGTCCTGGTTTAGTCCTGGTTTAGTCCTGGTTTAGTCCTGGTTTAGACCTGGTTTAGACCTGGTTTAGTCCTGGTTTAGACCTGGTTTAGACCTGGTTTAGACCTGGTTTAGACCTGGTTTAGTCCTGGTTTAGACCTGGTTTAGTCCTGGTCTAGTCCCAGTCTGGTCCATCTATCAATCGGCAAAGGTCTACAGTCTCTTAGCCAATCAGGACGCAGAACACAGTGTTACACTATAAAAAAAAATATATATAAAAAATCTGCGAAACAGCGAGGAACAGTGTAATACTAAACTAATAAAACTCAACTAAAACTGAGCAGAAACTGAGCAGTTAGAAAAAAATGAAAAACTATCAGAGCTGCTCGAAAAACGAATTATTAGAGGGAAAAAAAGGTTAAAACTAAAACTAAACGATAATGAAAAATCCCAAACTTTTGTAACCCTGGTCCAGTTTTCAGACCATCCTGAAGCTCTGGGGCCCTTTATTTATTTATTTATTTATTTATTTGTTTATTTCAGGGACAGTGCATATTAATCAACATTTGCATGTAAATATGCCAGAGTTAGCCAAACGGCTAATTTTCATCCGTAGTCCCTTGACAGATGTTAGGTGTCATTTCTACATAACAAAATACATAACATTACAAAGTTAAAATTCATCATTCTAAAACATGCATTACTTAAGACAACTCAATTACAAACATTCACCCACAATCAATAACCAGTCAATTACAAATATTCACTCTCACTCAATCACTCAATCACTTAATCGCTTAATAATAATAATACAGGCCAGTGTCCAGCAGGGGGCAGCGAGAGGTGGATGTCTTAATGTTGACAGCTCTGTCTATGAGCCATTGTTTTAACTGTACTTTAAACGAAGTGTATGTGTTGAGGTTTATGATGGTTGTGGGGGTGGCATTCCAGTACTGAGCAGCTCTAACAGAAAAGGTAGTTTGACCGAACAGACTTTTCCGGAGGGGGATGATACAGTCCCCTCTCGCTGCTCCTCTGGTTCTGCTGTGTTCAGAGGTCCGAGTGTTAATAAACTGTTTGAGTGGAGGAGAAGACAAACCGTGGATGACTTTGTACAACAGACATAGATGAGCATATTTATCATGTTTTCCCAGCTGAGTAGGTTATGTTTTTGTAGTATTGGACAGTAGTGGTATGAATGGGGTTTACAGTCCAGAGTCTTTAAGGTGCGTTTGTACAGAGTGTGAATAGGTTTGAGGGCTGTGATAGTAGTGTGAGACCAGACAGTTAGACAGTATGTGATATGAGATAGAATCATGGAATGCATAAACATTTTAGCGGCTCTAATAGACATTTGATGTCTGATGTGCCTAAAGTTGTTGAGGTTGAATTTTAAACCCACTTTTCCCTTTTAAACCCACAGAAGTGTGTTTCTCTGTGGATTTTCCTCTGGATTAAACCAGATGCACAAACATGGGTTTTTAAAGGTCTCGTATTAAAGCTGCAGTGTGGAACTTTGTGGACAGTCACCTGCAGGACGTCATGGAGATAGTCGTAGTTGTCGTTTTTCAGATTCACATTTTTCAGATCCAGTATATTCGAGTGGATATTTTGGGTGTGGAAACAGGATACAGACTGAAGGAGTGTGGGACGGGCGGACGGGCGGAGGGACGGGGGGGACGGGGGACAGGGGGGGGGGACGGAAGGAAAAGTCACTTCCTCTGAGTTTATTTACAGCAAAAACAACATCTGCAGAAGAGAGAGAACCTGAGAGAGAACAAGACTAAACCAGGACTAAACCAGGGCTAAACCAGGACTGAACCAGGACTAAACCAGGACTAAACCAGAACTGAACCAGGACTAAACCAGGTCTAAACCAGGTCTAAACCAGACTAAACCAGACTAAACCAGGACTAAACCAGGACTAAACCAGGTCTAAACCAGGTCTAAACCAGGACTAAACCAGGTCTAAACCAGGACTAAACCAGGTCTAAACCAGGACTAAACCAGGACTAAACCAGGTCTAAACCAGGACTAAACCAGGTCTAAACCAGGACTAAACCAGGACTAAACCAGGTCTAAACCAGGACTAAACCAGGTCTAAACCAGGACTAAACCAGGACTAAACCAGGTCTAAACCAGGACTAAACCAGGTCTAAACCAGACTAAACCAGGTCTAAACCAGGACTAAACCAGGACTAAACCAGGACTAAACCAGACTAAACCAGGTCTAAACCAGGACTAAACCAGGACTAAACCAGGACTAAACCAGGACTGAACCAGGTCTAAACCAGGTCTAAACCAGGACTAAACCAGGTCTAAACCAGGTCTAAACCAGGACTAAACCAGGTCTAAACCAGGACTAAACCAGGACTGAACCAGGACTGAACCAGGACTGAACCAGGACTGAACCAGGACTAAACCAGGACTAAACCAGACTAAACCAGGTCTAAACCAGGACTAAACCAGGACTAAACCAGGACTAAACCAGGTCTAAACCAGGACTAAACCAGGACTAAACCAGGACTAAACCAGGACTGAACCAGGTCTAAACCAGGTCTAAACCAGGACTAAACCAGGTCTAAACCAGGACTAAACCAGGTCTAAACCAGGACTAAACCAGGTCTAAACCAGGTCTAAACCAGGACTAAACCAGGTCTAAACCAGGTCTAAACCAGGACTAAACCAGGTCTAAACCAGGTCTAAACCAGGACTAAACCAGGTCTAAACCAGGACTAAACCAGGTCTAAACCAGGACTAAACCAGGACTAAACCAGGACTGAACCAGGTCTAAACCAGGTCTAAACCAGGACTAAACCAGGACTAAACCAGGACTAAACCAGACTAAACCAGGTCTAAACCAGGACTAAACCAGGACTAAACCAGGACTGAACCAGAACTGAACCAGGACTAAACCAGGACTAAACCAGACTAAACCAGGTCTAAACCAGGTCTAAACCAGGACTAAACCAGGTCTAAACCAGGACTAAACCAGGACTGAACCAGGACTGAACCAGGACTGAACCAGGACTGAACCAGGACTAAACCAGGACTAAACCAGGACTAAACCAGGTCTAAACCAGGACTAAACCAGGACTAAACCAGGACTAAACCAGGTCTAAACCAGGACTAAACCAGGACTAAACCAGGACTAAACCAGGACTGAACCAGGTCTAAACCAGGTCTAAACCAGGACTAAACCAGGTCTAAACCAGGTCTAAACCAGGACTAAACCAGGTCTAAACCAGGTCTAAACCAGGACTAAACCAGGACTAAACCAGGACTAAACCAGGTCTAAACCAGGACTAAACCAGGTCTAAACCAGGTCTAAACCAGGACTAAACCAGGTCTAAACCAGGACTAAACCAGGTCTAAACCAGGACTAAACCAGGTCTAAACCAGGACTAAACCAGGACTAAACCAGGACTGAACCAGGTCTAAACCAGGTCTAAACCAGGACTAAACCAGGTCTAAACCAGGACTAAACCAGGACTAAACCAGGTCTAAACCAGGTCTAAACCAGGTCTAAACCAGGACTAAACCAGGTCTAAACCAGGACTAAACCAGGTCTAAACCAGACTAAACCAGGTCTAAACCAGGTCTAAACCAGGACTAAACCAGGACTAAACCAGGTCTAAACCAGGACTAAACCAGGTCTAAACCAGGACTAAACCAGGACTAAACCAGGTCTAAACCAGGACTAAACCAGGTCTAAACCAGGACTAAACCAGGACTAAACCAGGACTAAACCAGGACTAAACCAGGTCTAAACCAGACTAAACCAGGTCTAAACCAGGTCTAAACCAGGACTAAACCAGGACTAAACCAGGACTAAACCAGGTCTAAACCAGGTCTAAACCAGGACTAAACCAGGTCTAAACCAGACTAAACCAGGTCTAAACCAGGTCTAAACCAGGACTAAACCAGGTCTAAACCAGGACTAAACCAGGTCTAAACCAGACTAAACCAGGACTAAACCAGGTCTAAACCAGGTCTAAACCAGGTCTAAACCAGGTCTAAACCAGGACTAAACCAGGTCTAAACCAGGTCTAAACCAGGACTAAACCAGGTCTAAACCAGACTAAACCAGGTCTAAACCAGGTCTAAACCAGACTAAACCAGGTCTAAACCAGGTCTAAACCAGGACTAAACCAGGTCTAAACCAGGTCTAAACCAGGACTAAACCAGGTCTAAACCAGGACTAAACCAGGTCTAAACCAGGACTAAACCAGGACTAAACCAGGTCTAAACCAGGTCTAAACCAGGTCTAAACCAGGACTAAACCAGGTCTAAACCAGACTAAACCAGGTCTAAACCAGGTCTAAACCAGGACTAAACCAGGACTAAACCAGGACTAAACCAGGTCTAAACCAGGTCTAAACCAGGACTAAACCAGGTCTAAACCAGACTAAACCAGGTCTAAACCAGGTCTAAACCAGACTAAACCAGGTCTAAACCAGGTCTAAACCAGGACTAAACCAGGTCTAAACCAGGACTAAACCAGGTCTAAACCAGGACTAAACCAGGACTAAACCAGGTCTAAACCAGGACTAAACCAGGTCTAAACCAGACTAAACCAGGTCTAAACCAGGTCTAAACCAGGACTAAACCAGGACTAAACCAGGACTAAACCAGGTCTAAACCAGGTCTAAACCAGGACTAAACCAGGTCTAAACCAGACTAAACCAGGTCTAAACCAGGTCTAAACCAGGTCTAAACCAGGACTAAACCAGGTCTAAACCAGGACTAAACCAGGTCTAAACCAGACTAAACCAGGTCTAAACCAGGTCTAAACCAGGACTAAACCAGGACTAAACCAGGACTAAACCAGGTCTAAACCAGGTCTAAACCAGGTCTAAACCAGGACTAAACCAGGACTAAACCAGGTCTAAACCAGGTCTAAACCAGGCCTAACCAGGTCTAAACCAGGACTAAACTAAGACCAAAACTAGGACCAAAACTAGGACCAAACTAGGACTAAAAAGGACTTTAACGAGGACTAAACCGAACACGTTCACATTTCAAGTTTGTCTAAGTCCTTGAACTTTATTTATCTGTCCCAGAAAAATCAAATGTGTCCCAGATCCCAGTGCGTGAGGAGAGGCAGAGTAAACGAGGCTAACGGCAGTAGCTGCAGAGTAAACGAGGCTAACGGCAGTAGCTGCAGAGTAAACGAGGCTAACGGCAGTAGCTGCAGAGTTCAGACCCGCTCAGCTGTTCAGGTCGGATCTTCGTCTTCTCGTCTAAACTCGACCCGACAGCTGCTCTGACACTCCTGTTCAAACAAACCCCGACAGCCCAGATAATCCAGCCCCACGTCACCGCAGAAACACCGCGGAGGAGCCGGGCCTGTGTACACCGGGTCTAGTCCTGGTCTAGTCCTGGTCTAGTCCTGGTTTTAGTCCAGTTTTTGTCCTGGTTTAGTCCTGTTTTAGTCCTTGGTTTTAGTCCTTGGTTTTAGTCCTTGGTTTTAGTCCTTGGTTTTAGTCCTTGGTTTTAGTCCTTGGTTTTAGTCCTGTTTTAGTCCTGTTTTAGTCCTGGTTTAGTCCTGGTTTAGTCCTGGTTTAGTCCTGTTTTAGTCCTGGTTTAGTCCTGGTTTAGTCCTGGTTTAGTCCTGTTTTAGTCCTGTTTTAGTCCTTGGTTTTAGTCCTTGGTTTTAGTCCTTGGTTTTAGTCCTGTTTTAGTCCTGTTTTAGTCCTGGTTTAGTCCTGGTTTAGTCCTGGTTTAGTCCTGGTCTAGTCCTGGTCTAGTCCTGGTTTTAGTCCAGTTTTAGTCCTGTTTTAGTCCTGGTTTAGTCCTGGTTTAGTCCTGTTTTAGTCCTGGTTTAGTCCTGGTTTCGTCCTGGTTTCGTCCTGGTTTAGTCCTGTTTTAGTCCTGTTTTAGTCCTGTTTTAGTCCTGGTTTAGTCCCGTTTTAGTCCTGATTAAAAGTCTGTCTCGGGCATGTTCAGGAAGTGCTGGGGGGGCTCTACATGTACCTCCTCGGTGGAATGTTGAGCTGTTACCATGGAGACACAATCACACTGACAAAACCGTTTTAAGATGGTCTGGAAACTCCAGAAAAAGTCCCAAAGTGATGAAAAGGTCCAGAGGGAGTTTATTTGAGGAGTAAAACTCTGATGTGGCTGTAATTAGTTTAGAATAAAGAAGGAGAATGGAAAGCTCCAGGCGCACACACAGTTCCTCCTCTGATGGTGCTGCAGGGCTCAGGGGGAAGCCCAAAGCAACACCACCAGATCACCGCAGAGCCACACGTCCCGGAACCAACCCGGAACCAACCCGGAACCAACCCGGAACCAACCCGGAACCAACCCGGAACCAACCCGGAACACGTCCAATCCACAGGCAAAAAAAACAAACACAAACTCCTCAGAACGTCACATCAGGTTTGTGTTCTGTCACAGTGGAGCGAGTCTCGTCTTAAAACTCATTTTTCCTCTGGATTCTAAAGGAAAAGTAACGTTTTTTTTACAATCTGAGCCTTCTTTCGGCAATAAAACAAGTAGTTTTACTCACCCATAGCAGTTTGGTGTCAATTGGAGCAGTATCGCAGAACTTATGTTGAGCCGTTCTGTTCTACTAATGATCCCGTATCCGTTAGCGTGAGTGCTCGGGGCATTACTTTGCGGTGTCCAAATAACACAAACTTTAGCACTTTTCAAATCACAGAAGATCGCTGTGTCAGGGTAGACTTTTAGTAGATTCCAAAACGGCCTGAAACCCGATATCGCAACAGAAAAGTAAAGTTCAGAGCGGTGTTAGCTTCTTTCGGACTAGCGGTGTTTACAAAACAGCTGAGTTCACGCATGCGCACTGTCCTCTCTGATGACGTCATCAAATCAAACTATAGCTGCATATCGGGTTTCAGGCCGTTTTGGAATCCACTAAAAGTCTACCCTGACACAGCGATCTTCTGTGATTTGAAAAGTGCTAAAGTTTGTGTTATTTGGACACCGCAAAGTAATGCCCCGAGCACTCATGCTAACGGATACGGGATCATTAGTAGAACAGAACGGCTCAACATAAGTTCTGCGATACTGCTCCAATTGACACCAAAGTGCTATGGGTGAGTAAAACTACTTGTTTTATTGCTGAAAGAAGGCTCAGATTGTAAAAAAACGTTACTTTTCCTTTAACACCGTGAGAGTCGTGTGCTTCTGTGTGCCTGTATTTATTTTTATTTTTTCATTTTATTATTTACACTTTTTATTTTATTTTTACACTTTTTATTTAATTTTATTTTAACACTTTTTATTTTAATTTAATACTTTTTATTTTATTTTATTTAATTTGAATTTTTTTTTTATTTTAACACTGTTAATTTTTTTATTTTATTTTTACAGTTTTTATTTTATCACTTTTTATTAGATTTTATTTTAATACTTTTTACTTTATTTTACTTTTTAACATTTTTAAATTTATTTTATTAACACTTTATTTTAACACTTTTTATTTTTTATTTTATTTGAACATTTTTTATTTTATTAACACTTTTTATTCTATTTTAACAATTTTTAATTTTTAATTTGATTTTATTTTAACATTTTTTATTTGATTTTATTTTAACATTTTTTATTTTATTTTATTAACACTTTTATTTTATTTCAACACTTATTTTATTTTTACACTTTTTATTTTAATACTTTTTATTTGATTTTAATACTTTTTATTTGATTTTATTTCAACACTTTATTTTAATACTTTATATTTTATCACTTTTTATTTGATTTGATTTTATCACTTTATAGTTTTTATTTCTTTTCTCTTTGGAAACTGTCGTATTTATAAAATGCGCTGCACAAATAAAGTGGATGTTTTTATGGAGAATTGTGGTGTGGAGCCTGTGGGCGGAGCCTCGTACAGACTCGTACCGCTAACCCGGGAGCCTGGCACAGATCACTAGATGACTCCGACATGCCTGGATGACTGTGCGCGGTCTGACCTTGGGCAGGTAGGGGGCGCCGCGTATCCGCTCCACCATGTGGTGCCCGTCCGGGTGCACGGCGCCCACGTGGCTCCACATCTGGTCCCAGGTGGGCGCGTCGATGGGGAAGCCCGAGCGGTTCACGTAGAACTGGACTCCGCCCTCCTTCTCGTCCTCTTCCCCGGGGGAGCGAGCGGTCGGCGGGCGCGGCGGCGGCTCGGCACGGGCGCCGCAGCGGTTCAGGAGGCAGTGGGCGCTGGAGCTTTTGGACCTGAGTGCGAGACACACGTCACCACGGCAACAACACAAACAAGAAACAAGAACATCAAGAACATCAAAATAAAATTAAAGTGTTCAAATAAAATAAAATACAAAATTAAAAAGTGTTAAAATAGAATAAGTGTTAAAATGTAAAAAAAAAATTAACCAACTAAAAATAAAGTGTTAAAATAAAATAAAAAAGTGTTAAAATGTTCAAATAAAATAAAAATGTTAAAATAAAAGTATTAAAATAAAATCAAATAAAAAGTGATAAAATAAAAAAAAAATAAAAATAAAATAAAAACTCTTCAAATAAAATAAAAAGTGCCCTCCCCACGTTATAACGCTCTGTTCCACCTGGTGATGTCATCAAGTGAACAGCTCCTTTTCCCTTTAGTTCAGTCGAGAGCGGCGACTCCAGGACTGAAATGTGGAGTTTAAAAACACAGTGGAGCACTTCCTGTATCACCACACGATGACATCACGACTGGGGAAATATGGATATATCGTATGTTTCATGTGATATTTGTATTTTTGGTTTATTTTACTCAATTCTTTTGTTTGAAACTCGTTTATGCGAAACATTCGACATGTTCACAGTTTGGAGGTTTGGTTTAACAAACACGATTCAGCCTTTACGTTTTACTGAACCGTGTTGAATCGCTCCCTCGTTTATCGCCGTGGTTACGTTCTAAAAATAACCTGCAGTAATCCAAATCGGTGAAGTCGTCGGCTTTATATTTTACACTTCTTCTCCGTGTTTTAAGGCCGTAAACGCCTCACCACACACATTCTACGCTTTTCTCACACTGGAATTAACCTTTTCTCACATTTCTCTCAAACTTTCGTAGATTTTCAACAAAAAAGTATCACAGAACGAAACCACAGATCCAAACCTGTTTTCAGTCCCTAAACATCAAAACATAAACGTAAAATATAAAGCTGCAAGCAGCAATGTGGGGCCAAGCACATCTAGAATTGATACAGCTAGATGATTCAATTAAGAGCACGGCGTTGCCTAGCAACGCAGGAATGTACCTGAAAATTCCTGCAACTTTGAGCTGCTGGTGGCGCTAGAGGGTTGGGGGTGGGGACCTATAAATCACTGTGGGTAATGAGGAGACTGGCTGGAATGTGCATGCCAAATTTCACAACTTTTTACCAGACGGTTCCAGGGGCTGCCATAGACTCCCATGTTTAGAGGAATAATGTAGAATAATAATAAGAATCAGTAGAAACACTTTGGTTCCTCGCACCTTCGGTGCCTGGGCCCAAATATAGAGCTGACGACTTCGCCGATTTCGCCTACTGCGGGTTATTTTTAGAACGCATTTTTAGGAAGCATATTTTGTTTTGTGGTAGTTTTCTGAAGATGGAGTGGGTTAAAAAACAAGTTTATCTTCTACCCACTCCATTTCGAGCATTTATTATTATTATTATTATTATTATTATTATTATTATTATTATTATTATTATTATTATTATTATTATTATTATTATTTATTTTTTATTTATTTATATATTATTTTTGCTTTTTTTCAATGTCTGAATCAAATGAATTGACTGTGCAGGATGTATACTTCTGTACCTTTTTATGTTTACAAATGAATGGCAAGCTCGAAATAAATAATAAAAAAACGTAACCACGGCGATAAATGAGGGGCCGCTGTGTATAAATTATATAAACACATTCTGTACTGTACATGAGACACGGACTGACCAATCGGCAAAGGTCCACAGTCCCTCAGCCAATCAGGACGCAGAACACAAGGCGCGTCGATACACTAGAAAAAAAACTGGCGAAAAAACAAAAAGGCCACGAAAAGCGAACGGCGTTAGTGGCGATGATCGGCCCTCGCTTGCACTCGCGGTTATTTTCGATTAAAGTTTGAGTGAAATTGGAAATATGCACGGATTATCACTCGTCGAAATTTGATGGCGCACTGCAAAAACAAACCTGAAATTTGTGGCGTTGTCACGGAAACACCGTTCACTCTTTTAGAACGCTTTTAACAACTTTTAATGTCCCACTTGTCTAGATGATACAGCACGATTCTGGTGAGTCTGGGTCAAAAACCCTAGGAGGAGTTCGTTAAAATACGAGGTAACGCTGGGTCACCTGCTCGTTCCAATATGGCTGACTTCCTGTTGGTCGCCTAGCAACGGCGTAATATACTTTTTTGTTTCTATTCCCATGATGCATCTGTGTACCAAATTTGGTTTGGCTACGACAAAGTTTTTGCCGGGCGTCCCATTGGCGACGACAGATGTTTGGCCTGTTGCCATGGCAACACGGGTATAGCCATAGGCGCAATGTATTTTGATTTTCCAGGGGGCGCTGTCAAGCCAGTTTTTAAGATTTTTTTAATACAGATTATTTTTAAATTCCTTTTTTGGCATTCTTGAATTTTGTGCAAAATTTGGTGAGTTTTCGTCGGTGGGAAGTACCCGAAACCTTGAAAAAAGTGTATAGGAAAATAAGAATAAGAAACAATAATAAGAAAAAGCAGAACAGTTACAAGAGGCCCTACGCTTTAGCGCTCGGGCCTAATAAATATGAGGTGGAACAGAGCGTTTGTGTCGTTTGTGTCGTGGAACTATAACCTGGAGTAAAACGGAGACGTGAAGTTTGCCGCGTACCTGCCGTGCCGGCTCAGTTTGGCCGGGCTGGTGCTGGTTCTGTTGGGGGAGTTTGGACCCGTCATGGTTCCAGATCCAGAGGAGGGCGGGGGGGCGGGGTTACGAGCGCTTGTCTGCGGGCAGGGGGCGTGGCCTGGGCATGGCGGCGTTACTCACAAACCTGGAGGAGAAAAAGTAGAAATGATTTTGGACACATTCTGGGATCTTTGTAACAAACACAGAAGTGGAGGATCTGAAAGAGTTCTGGGCGGTATACCGCTTCTACCGAACACTGGCGAGTGTGTGCGGACAAAACGTGGGGAACACAGAGCGGCGGAACGTGGCGCCGCGGCGGAACGTGGCGCCACAGGACATTGTTTGAGAGGGGGACTGGTTTGGCGTGAGAGCCAAAAATGTTAGAGACACTGAGGAACTTATACCCAACAGTCCTGGTTTAGTCCTGGTTTAGTCCTGGTTTAGACCTGGTTTAGACCTGGTTTAGACCTGGTTTAGTCCTGGTTTAGTCCTGGTTTAGACCTGGTTTAGTCCTGGTTTAGTCCTGGTTTAGTCCTGGTTTAGTCCTGGTTTAGACCTGGTTTAGTCCTGGTTTAGTCCTGGTTTAGACCTGGTTTAGTCCTGGTTTAGTCCTGGTTTAGACCTGGTTTAGACCTGGTTTAGTCCTGGTTTAGACCTGGTTTAGTCCTGGTTTAGTCCTGGTTTAGACCTGGTTTAGACCTGGTTTAGACCTGGTTTAGACCTGGTTTAGTCCTGGTTTAGTCCTGGTTTAGTCCTGGTTTAGACCTGGTTTAGTCCTGGTTTAGTCCTGGTTTAGACCTGGTTTAGACCTAGTTTAGACCTGGTTTAGACCTGGTTTAGACCTGGTTTAGACCTGGTTTAGTCCTGGTTTAGACCTGGTTTAGACCTGGTTTAGTCCTGGTTTAGTCCTGGTTTAGACCTGGTTTAGACCTAGTTTAGTCCTGGTTTAGACCTAGTTTAGACCTGGTTTAGACCTGGTTTAGTCCTGGTTTAGTCCTGGTTTAGTCCTGGTTTAGTCCTGGTTTAGTCCTGGTTTAGTCCTGGTTTAGACCTGGTTTAGACCTGGTTTAGTCCTGGTTTAGACCTGGTTTAGTCCTGGTTTAGACCTGGTTTAGACCTGGTTTAGACCTGGTTTAGTCCTGGTTTAGACCTGGTTTAGTCCTGGTTTAGTCCTGGTTTAGTCCTGGTTTAGACCTGGTTTAGACCTAGTTTAGTCCTGGTTTAGACCTAGTTTAGACCTGGTTTAGACCTGGTTTAGACCTGGTTTAGACCTGGTTTAGACCTGGTTTAGTCCTGGTTTAGTCCTGGTTTAGACCTGGTTTAGACCTGGTTTAGACCTGGTTTAGTCCTGGTTTAGTCCTGGTTTAGACCTGGTTTAGTCCTGGTTTAGACCTGGTTTAGACCTGGTTTAGTCCTGGTTTAGACCTGGTTTAGACCTGGTTTAGACCTGGTTTAGTCCTGGTTTAGACCTGGTTTAGACCTGGTTTAGACCTGGTTTAGACCTGGTTTAGACCTGGTTTAGACCTGGTTTAGACCTGGTTTAGTCCTGGTTTAGACCTGGTTTAGACCTGGTTTAGACCTGGTTTAGTCCTGGTTTAGTCCTGGTTTAGACCTGGTTTAGTCCTGGTTTAGTCCTGGCTTAGTCTTAGTTTAAGTAAGTAAGCCTTTATTTCTATAGCACCTTTCACAGATAAAATCACAAAGTGCTTTACAGAGTGCAATAAACAACATATATAAAATCAAATAAATAACACAGTCAATGAAAAGCTTGTCTAAAAAGCCGTGTCTTGAGCTGCTTTTTAAAAGAGTCGGTAGAGTCTGCCTCACGGAGGGCTAAAGGCATTCCAGGATCTGGGGCCACAGCCTGAAAGGAGCGGTCCCCTGTGTTTTAAAGCAGGTCTGTGGGACCATCAGGAGGCCCTGACCAGAGGACCGCAGGTCTGTGGGACCATCAGGAGGCCCTGACCAGAGGACCGCAGGTCTGTGGGACCATCAGGAGGCCCTGACCAGAGGACCGCAGGGTGCAGCCTGAGGACCAGGGGTGCAGTAAGTCACTGATGGAGCAGGGTGTCTGGTCATTTAAAGCTCTATAAGTTAAAACCATCATTTTAAAATCAACTCGGAGTTTAACAGGAAGCCAGTGCAGTGAAGGTCAAATCTGAGTGATGTGTTCTCCTGTTTGCTCCTGATAAAAACCTCACAGATGCATTTTGTACAAGCTGCAGCCGCTTAAGTGCAGATGCACTAAAACAAGTAAAAAGAGAATTAGAAAAATCTAAACGAGATGAAATAAAAGAGTGAACAATCTTCTCAAGATCAACATTAGACAGAATAGGTCTCAGTTTAGTGATGTTCTGTAAATGGTAAAAACAGTTTTTAACCACTTGGCTGCAGTGACCCTCCAAAGACACTGATTTGTCGAACAGCACTCCAAGGTTTCTGACACTAGACTGGACTGAGGGGCTCAGTGAACCAAGGCCATCCTTAGAGGAATTTTGTCATCTGGAGCCAAAATAAGAGTTTCTGTTTTCCCATCGTTAAGTTGCAAGAAGTTTTCAGCAAGACAGTTTATGATAGAAGAGAAACACTGCAGAAGGGTTTTTAGTCTGTCCATCTCCGTTTCTTTAAAAGAACAATACAATTGTACGTCATCGGCAAACAGATGATATGATACATGCTCGAAACAATTCGCAATTTGACCAATAGGAGAAATGTACATGAGAAAAAGAAGTGGCCCCAGGATTGACCCTTGCGGGACACCACAGGTCAGGGGTGACACTTCAGACATGACATCATTAATAAAAACAGAAAAGGATCTGTCACTCAAATAAGAGGAAAACCAATCTAAGACTGTCCCACTGATTCAAACGGTGCAGTAACTTTTGTGGTGTACAGTGTCGAAAGCTGATGTGAGGTCGAACAGAACCAACACTGAGTAATGGCCAGAGTCCATCAGAATGTCATCTGAGACTTTCAAAAGTGCAGTTTCTGTGGAATACTTACTGCGGAAGTCACACTGAAATTGATCAAATAAATGATTGCCCTGCAGGAAGTCTGTTAACTGTTTTGATACCACCTTCTCAATTATTTTAGATAAAATAGGCAGTTTTGGTCTTGGCCTTTTGGGGTTCAGACTGATCCAGCCTTGGCTTCTTTAAAATGGGACTAAGCACAGCTTGTTTGAAGGAGCTAGAAACCGAGCCTGTTTTAAAGACATGTTAACCATGTTAGCAACATGTGGTACAAAAAGATGGGATGCCTTTACGAAGAGAGAATGTGGCAGCACATGTAGGGGGCATGAGGATGGTTTCATACTCTTCATTATGCCAATCACATCTTCATAGCCCAACAACAACTGTGATTTAAATCATAGGGAAAAGTCCCAGACACAGATGTTATGCTAGTCCTGAGGGTGGCCACCTCATTTACAAAGAACTGTAAGAATTTATCACAGTCATTCTTTGATGAACAGGGAATTGTGGCGCTGAAGGTGAAACAGTTTTATCTATAGTATCAAACAGGACCTTTGGGTTTTTCCTGTTCTTTGACACAAGGTTGGAAAAATAATCAGATCTAACTTTGCTTATCATTTCATTAAAGGGATATGCCACCCCCAGGTCAAACTTGGGCATCTCCCCACAGTCCAGAGACTAAAATAAGTGGTGGAAAGCGTTTTCCTGCTCACCCAGCCATTGTCCGAGTCTGTCGCCACTGACCGCCGCGGTATCTGCAGCTCCTCCGCCTTAGACTGGAGTCTAACGTCGCCAGAGAAAGATTTCAGCCAAAAGGAATTAATTTGCTCGATGCGTTTCCCAATTACTTTGTGTGTAGTGCGCATTCATATCGAGTGCAAATAAATGTGCAAATCAACACGGAGAGCTTGACTTGGTCATTTTGGGTGGGAACTATTTTCCAGTGCGGAAGAATACAGCCGAAGCACACACCACGCTGCCAGGGGAATCCCTGTTACGCACCAGGAAGGGAGTTCCCCTGTTACGCAGCAACGTAACAGGAAAACGCTTTCCACCACTTATTTTAGTCTCTGGACTGTGGGGAGATGCCCAAGTTTGACCTGGGGGTGGCATATCCCTTTAAGTGTTGTGATGAGCTCCTTAAAGTGAAGTCTGTGAACTTCAACATTTGAGGATTTCCATAGTCTCTATTTTACGACATTGGCGTTTAAAACATAAAATATCTTCATTTATCCACGGAGAACGATTTTTAGCAGAAGCAGTTTTACATTTTACAGGAGCCACGTCGTTCAACACTCACAAACGATGCTCACTGAATTTTTGAGGCAAGATTTCTACATATGACCAGTCAAAGAAACTGTGCTCAAACAGGCCAGAAAAACTTTCTACAGTGTCTTGAGTTATAATATGTCTTTTTGTCACTTTCTTTGAATTGAGACATTCCAAATTATATGACAAACTAAACAGAATGCAGCTATGGTCTGATACCTGGATATCCTTAATGTTCAACTGATCAATGTTAAGATTGAAGGAAAATCCAGGATCCAGGGTGTGACCTTTCTTGTGTGTTGGGCCAGACACATGTTGTTTTAGACCAGTGCTTCTCAATTATTTTCTATGACGCCCCCCTAGGAAGAAGAAAAAATTTCACGCCCCCCTCCCTGCGCACGACTATAAATAGTATTATTTGTCTAGAAAATTATTAGTACACCTCTGCATAACAATGTATCCTTTTATTAACATTAAAAACAAAAAAAGAAAGAAACTTCCAACAAACACTGCACTCTTTTTTTGCACTGAGGACTCAAATATTAATGTGCTTTTAATGCAGCTTTGTGCACATTTGTTTACGTTTTACAGAAACGAAACTTAAAAACCACATGGTCCATTTGCATAAACTCAAAGCTCAGTGGAATATAACGTGTTTTTTCTGTGACAGAGGATGTTCTGCTGATGGCAAGTCTGTTCTGTGCGTATATCGCGTATTTAAGGTTGCCGCCCCCTGCCCCAGAGCGACAACGAGAGCGCCACTGCCAACTACTGTTGTTGATGTGCAATTACACTTTCGTTCTAGTGCAGTATGGCAAAAAAGCATGTTTCCCAGGGTCACACGCGCCCCCCCTGGCATCACACCGCGCCCCCCCAGGGGGGCCCGCCCCACTATTTGAGAAGCACTGGTTTAGACCAAATGAGTCTGTCAGCATTACCAGCTCAGCTGGTGAGTTACATGAAGGATTTTCTACATGGAGGTTAAAGTCACCAAGTATCAAAACTCTCAATTCTTCCATTCTTAAGCCTAGATCAAGCAAACAGGGAAACAATAGGGCTAGAGCCAGGTCAGGGCCAGAGGTGTGAGAAACAGTCGTAGGGATGAATAGGGATCGTTATCTAGACGCCAGGGAAACAAAAGACGGAAACCAATGAGATAGTTCCGGAAAGTAGTTAGCTAGGTAGCTCCTCCCTACAGCAAGATATAAGCAAGTGTCTTACCAGTATTCTTATTAGAGCTGACGAAGCCTCTCGGATGAGCGGCCAAACGTTTTCAACCAAACAAACTTTGTCCAGTTGACAAATTGAACTTCTTTTATCACAAAACTCTCTCAAGTTTAATAATAGAAGACAACATCCGAAATCATCCAAGAAAGAACGTGCAGGACCAGGCGGCCGATAGATTAAGATACAATAAAATGAAACAATGTTCCCAACCTTGGTCATCTGCATCTCAAAGGAGTTGAACGCGACCGGATTCATGTGTCGTGTCCAGAAGCCATCCCGGTAAACGAGTGCGCCGCCGCCGCCTCGCCGTGCGGCCCGTGGGGTTCCAGTCACGGAGCAGTCCGGGGGGCACAATTCATTAAGGTGGACAAAATCCTGTTCGTGTTGCCATGTCTCTGTCAGGAACATAAAATCCACGTGTTCGTTGACAAACAAGTCGCTCAGTATAAAGGATTTATTCATATGGAGCGTGCGTTAAGCAGGGCCATCCGGAGAGGCTGCGCGCGTTCGGACACTGACGTGCACCGATCGACTGGACGCTCCGGACAAGACTGGACACAACCTCCATCCTTGATACAAGTGACAGAGCGCAGGACCCTCTCACGCCGCAGAGAAGTACGGGCGACTCAGCTCCGTAGCGGCGGTGGCTCCGCAGATTCGCCGTCCGACGCCCAGATAGGAACCGGTATCAGACACCGCTCGCTCCCCGCAGATCCAGTCTTGCTCTCTGTTTTCTCCGCCTGGTTTGGACACCTGCCCTGGATCCCCGCTTCCTTTTTCTTTTGCCCCGGGGCTTAGTTAGCAGCAGGTACTCCGGAGATGACCTGGAGCATTCCAGTTTTGGAGGGAAAAACTGTACCTGGCCAGGTAACAGAAAAACTTTCCATGTGTACCTTGATGCGGAATAACGTATGTCTGTCATACTGAATAACAGCTGCGACAGCCATTTGTTGACAGGGCTGAATATAGCACAAGGAAAATCACAAAAATACAATAGGAGAGGCACAGCCGACCATACCAGGACTAAACCAAAACTACACCAGTTTAGGCCTGGTTTAGTCCCAGTATAGTCCTGGTTTAGTCCTGGTTTAGTCCTGGTTTAGTCCTGGTTTAGTCCTGGTATAGTCCTGGTTTAGTCTTAGTTTAGTCCTGGTTTAGTCCTAGTATAGTCCTGGTTTAGTCTTAGTTTAGTCCTGGTTTAGACCTGGTTTAGTCCTGGTATAGTCCTGGTTTAGTCTTAGTTTAGTCCTGGTTTAGTCCTAGTATAGTCCTGGTTTAGTCTTAGTTTAGTCCTGGTTTAGTCCTAGTATAGTCCTGGTTTAGTCTTAGTTTAGTCCTGGTTTAGTCCTAGTATAGTCCTGGTTTAGTCCTAGTATAGTCCTGGTTTAGTCTTAGTTTAGTCCTGGTTTAGTCCTAGTATAGTCCTGGTTTAGTCTTAGTTTAGTCCTGGTTTAGTCCTAGTATAGTCCTGGTTTAGTCTTAGTTTAGTCCTGGTTTAGTCCTAGTATAGTCCTAGTATAGTCCTGGTATAGTCCTGGTATAGTCCTGGTTTAGTCTTAGTTTAGTCCTGGTTTAGTCCTAGTATAGTCCTGGTTTAGTCTTAGTTTAGTCCTGGTTTAGTCCTAGTATAGTCCTGGTTTAGTCTTAGTTTAGTCCTGGTTTAGTCCTAGTATAGTCCTGGTTTAGTCCTAGTATAGTCCTGGTTTAGTCTTAGTTTAGTCCTGGTTTAGTCCTAGTATAGTCCTGGTTTAGTCTTAGTTTAGTCCTGGTTTAGTCCTAGTATAGTCCTGGTTTAGTCTTAGTTTAGTCCTGGTTTAGTCCTAGTATAGTCCTAGTATAGTCCTGGTATAGTCCTGGTATAGTCCTGGTTTAGTCTTAGTTTAGTCCTGGTTTAGTCCTAGTATAGTCCTGGTTTAGTCTTAGTTTAGTCCTGGTTTAGTCCTAGTATAGTCCTAGTATAGTCCTGGTATAGTCCTGGTATAGTCCTGGTTTAGTCCTGGTTTAGACCTGGTATAGTCCTGGTTTAGTCCTGGTTTAGTCCTGGTTTAGTCCTGGTTTAGTCCTGGTTTAGACCTGGTTTAGACCTGGTTTAGTCCTGGTTTAGACCTGGTTTAGTCCTGGTTTAGTCCTGGTTTAGTCCTGGTACACTTGCCATATACTTCACTCCACCTGGACTCTCGTCCAATCAGAAGACACGTTTGGACCCTATCCCGCGGCGGGTCGTTCGTCTGTCGGAGAGATTGTTTCAGTGTTTAGTAGCGCGGACTCTCGGCAGTACTCGGCAGTACTCGGCAGTACTCGGCAGTACTCGGCAGTACTCGGCAGTACTCGGCAGTACTCGGCAGTACTCTGTGTGCTGTGTGTGTGAGTTGTTGTATTTATCTGTTCTTGTCTGTGCGAAGGATGAGCTTCGCCATCAAAGTCAGCTTTAACAATAAGGACGACTTTGATCTTTGAACTATTTAGTTTAGTCTTAGTTTAGTCCTGGTTTAGTCCTGGTTTAGTCCTGGTTTAGTCCTAGTTCAGTCCTGGTTTAGTCCTGGTTTAGTCCTAGTTTAGTCCTAGTTTAGTCCTGGTTTAGTCCTAGTATAATCCTGGTATAATCCTGGTTTAGTCCTGGTTTAGTCCTAGTTTAGTCCTAGTTTAGTCCTAGTTTAGTCCTGGTTTAGTCCTAGTTTAGTCCTGGTATAGTCCTGGTATAGTCCTAGTTTAGTCCTGGTTTAGTCCTGGTTTAGTCCTGGTTTAGTCCTAGTTTAGTCCTGGTTTAGTCCTAGTTTAGTCCTGGTTTAGTCCTAGTATAGTCCTGGTTTAGTCCTAGTTTAGTCCTGGTTTAGTCCTAGTTTAGTCCTGGTTTAGTCCTGGTTTAGTCCTAGTATAGTCCTGGTATAGTCCTGGTTTAGTCCTAGTTTAGTCCTGGTTTAGTCCTAGTTTAGTCCTGGTTTAGTCCTAGTATAATCCTGGTATAATCCTGGTTTAGTCCTAGTTTAGTACTAGTTTAGTACTAGTATAGTCCTGGTTTAGTCCTGGTTTAGTCCTGGTTTAGTCCTGGTTTAGTCCTGGTTTAGTCCTAGTATAATCCTGGTTTAGTCCTGGTTTAGTCCTAGTTTAGTCCTAGTATAATCCTGGTTTAGTCCTAGTATAATCCTGGTTTAGTCCTGGTTTAGTCCTGGTTTAGTCCTAGTTTAGTCCTAGTATAATCCTGGTTTAGTCCTAGTATAATCCTGGTTTAGTCCTAGTTTAGTCCTGGTTTAGTCCTAGTATAATCCTGGTTTAGTCCTAGTTTAGTCCTGGTTTTAGTCCTAGTATAATCCTAGTTTAGTACTGGTTTAGTCCTGGTTTAGTCCTAGTTTAGTCCTAGTATAATCCTAGTTTAGTACTGGTTTAGTCCTGGTTTAGTCCTAGTTTAGTCCTAGTATAATCCTAGTTTAGTACTGGTTTAGTCCTGGTTTAGTCCTAGTTTAGTCCTGGTTTAGTCCTGGTATAATCCTGGTTTAGTCCTGGTTTAGTCCTAGTTTAGTCCTGGTTTAGTCCTAGTATAATCCTGGTTTAGTCCTAGTTTAGCCCTAGTTTAGTCCTGGTTTAGTCCTAGTATAATCCTGGTTTAGTCCTAGTTTAGTCCTGGTTTAGTCCTAGTTTAGTCCTGGTTTAGTCCTGGTTTAGTCCTGGTTTAGTCCTAATTTAGTCCTAGTTTAGTCCTGGTTTAGTCCTAGTTTAGTCCTAGTTTAGTCCTGGTTTAGTCCTGGTTTAGTCCTAGTTTAGTCCTAGTTTAGTCCTAGTATAATCCTAGTTTAGTCCTAGTTTAGCCCTAGTTTAGTCCTAGTTTAGTCCTAGTATAATCCTAGTTTAGTCCTAGTTTAGTCCTAGTTTAGTCCTAGTTTAGTCCTAGTATAATCCTAGTTTAGTCCTAGTTTAGCCCTAGTTTAGTCCTGGTTTAGTCCTAGTATAATCCTGGTTTAGTCCTGGTTTAGAAAAAGAAAAGAGGAGCCGTTTCAGTCGTGTGGAAGAACTTCGGCTTTAAAAAATCTGACGCCGATCAAACAACCGTATTCTGTAAATGTGGTCGGGCTAAAGTCGTAGCCGCAGGAGGCGACACGAGCGATCTGCTTCACCACCTCCGTCACAAACACGTCCTGGAATATGAAGAACGCACGAAACGAAGATCTGCATCCTCTTCCACGTCTGCAGGAACGTTTAAGTCGGCGCCGCGACACAAAACACCGCTCAGACATCGCTCAAAGACGCGTTTGCTAAGAGGACCGCCTACGACAAGAAAAGCAAACGGTGGAACGATATTACCAACGCTGTTACTGTCCACTTCACCAAACACATGGAACCACTTAGTCCTGATGAGAAATGAGCTTCAGGGAGATGATTAAAGCTCTGGACCCACAGATGTTTTACCAACTCACATTTACTGCACCAATTATTCTGTAAATTATTAGGAAATGGGGTCAACGCCGAGTCAAGAAATACCGTCAAATACCGTGATACCGAAAAATACTGTGATATAAATTTTTGGTCATCCCGCCCGGGTCTAATCTGAAATATACTGAACCTCAAGAGTTCTAGACCCTCAGTCCCTCCAGATTTTACCCCCTAGTGTGGGGAAACATAAAGAACTAATCCTGATTCATGATTTAAAATACAAAAAGAGAGAATTCTACATGGGGTAGAACAGAGATAACATACAAACATGTTTTACAAATCCAAAATTTAAAAATTTGAACATTTGGTTAAATTTCAAACCTTGCACATTCTGCATGAAGCCTGGTATCAACAACTACCAGGAAATATTCAAATATGATTTAGCAACAGAGAAGGAAATTATAATTTAAGCAGTGAATTAAATTTAAAAAAATTATTTTTCCGTACAACATGTAAAAAAATGTGCATCACAAGATGTGGAGTGGATTTGTGGAATAATTTAAATGACGAAGTTAAGAGTTGCCCAAATATCTGTTCAAAAACATTATACTTGATCATTATTTTTATTATTTTTTCCCAATTGACTGGTAAAAGCAGTAGTATTGTACAGATATAGATATATTGTATTGTGCAGATGACCTGAAGTAATTAACATACTTCAACCACAGAATTAAAACTGTCAAACAGTAAAAAAGTAAGAGTTAAAGCCCCAGTGTGTAGGATTCGTGGCGCATAGGTGGATGGTGCTATTGCACTTTCTGTTTTAGCTATGGCAGACCTCGAGGGTCACCTGGGCGCGCCGTAACGCGGACAGCTCTCGTACCCGCGCACGAGCCGCGCGCCGCTACTGTATAAATAAAACGCTGTCCCGGTTATTTTTTATTTATTTTTTCCTCATGAAAACACACATTCCAGATCATGTACCATGACACTCTACACATCAAATGAAACCTTACAGTCTCCTCTTTTTGACTATGCAATTCATTTCCCGGCACAACAATCACTCCCCGAGCACATGGGGCTTTTATACGGAAAAGCACAAAACGAGGTTAGCTTACCTTAGAATGCTTTGCACAGGTCAAACTCTGTATTTCACCATAAACTTGGTCTCAATCTGTCCGTAAGGATCCAGCGAATAAAATCCAGTAAAACAATTTAGTCCAAAACACGTGTTAGATCCATTACCACGTCTGATCCGGCAGCATGCTTGTGTTGTTTACCAAAACCACGAGCCTTGCCGAAGGCGAAGGCGGAGCCCAAATGTCCTTCTGCGGCTCTCGTATTCAAAATGGCTGCCTCTGCATGGGGAAGATCCCCCTTTTATGTGACTATATCTAAGTCCAAAAGAATACTTTGATTTCATGATGGAAGTGAAAAGGCTTGGAAAACAATGTATTTTTGAATGGGTATCTTCAATTTCGGTAAATAACGGGTACAAATCTTACACACTGTCCCTTTAAATGTTTAGAGCTGTACAGGACAATGATGAGAACTGTATATTATATTATATTGCGTGAAAAGTCCCTCAGTCGTCCAGGTAGAATCCATGATAACAGGAGAAGTTCAATTTGTCAACTGGACCAAGTTTGTTTGGTTGAAAACGTTTCGCCGCTCATCCGAGAGGCTTCGTCAGCTCTAATAAGAATACTGGTAAGACACTTGCTTATATCTTGCTGTAGGGAGGAGCTACCTAGCTAACTACTTTCCGGAACTATCTCATTGGTTTCGGTCTTTTGTTTCTCTGGCGTCTAGCTTAACGATCCCTATTCATCCCTACACGCCTGTTTTTCACACCTCTGGCCCTGACCTGGCTAGCCCCATTGTTTCCCTGTTTGTTTGATCTAGGCTTAATAATGGAATTGTAGATGGGATGCAAATTATATCTTACGCCACCATTTCTGTTCAGAGAAGGATTCTCTTTTTTGACAAAAATAGCCTCTTTAACTCCCCTCTCAAACCAATTCTTTTCCCTGGCTAAGATCTGAACCTCACTGTCCTCAAAAGAATGTCCCGTGGCTTCTAGGTGAAGATATACGGCAGAAGACGGTCCACTCTGGCACGCCCGTCTGTGTTGGTACATCCTCTTGTGAAGTGGCTGCTTGGTTTCTCCAATGTAGCGCTCACTGCAGTCTTCACTACACTGAATGGAGTAGACCACATTGCTTTGCTTGTGCCTCGGTGTTTTGTCCTTTGGGTGGACGAGTTTTTGTCTTAAAGTGTTTGTGGGTTTGAAATAAACTCGGATTTCATATTGTCTGAAAATCCTCTGTAGTTTTTCCGACACGCCGGCCAGGTACGGAATCGCTACCCCTTTCCTCCTGGGTTCGGATTCTCTATTATCTTGTTTCTTGCCCTTGTCTCTCTTGGTTTTGTTAACAGCCCATTTGGGATAACCACAAACAGAGAGGGCTTCCTGCACATGTTGTTCTTCTTTTTCCTTACCCTCTGTGCTTGTGGGAACCACTTGGGCCCTGTGTTGTAATGTCCGAATAACACCTAGTTTGTGCTGCAGTGGGTGGTGTGAATCAAAAAGCAGGTATTGGTCTGTGTGTGTGGGCTTCCTGAAGACTTCTACTTGGAGTCCCCGGTCTCCTCCTATCGTTACTGCACAATCTAAGAACGCCAATGTGTTATCCTTGGCATCTTCACGGGTGAATTTGATATTAGGATCTACAGAATTGATATGTGCAGTAAAAGGTTCCAAATCTTGAATTTTGATTTTTGTAAAATTATCATCAACATAACGAAACCAGTGTGTGGGAGGAGTGCCTGGATATGAGGCTAAGGCACTCTGTTCAAATTGTTCCATGTATAAATTAGCCATGATAGGGGAGACCGGTGAGCCCATCGCACAGCCATGAATTTGCCTGTAGAAGTTCCCTCTGAACTGGAAATAGGTGGTATTTAGACAAATTTCCAGCAGTTGGCAGATTTGGTCAGGAGAAAGTTTGGTTCTCTCTTCTAGCTTGGAATCCTGTAGTAAACTCCTTCTCGCTGCTTCGACCGCTACAGCTGTGGGGATACAAGTGAAAAGGGAGGTTACAAAGGAAACCATTGTCTCATCCTGACCAAACTGGAGAGACTTAACTTTGTTTACAAATTCAGCTGTGTTCTCAATGTGGTGCTCCGTGTTGCCCACCAATGGAGCCAAGATGGTTTTTAGGTGTTTGGCCAAATTATATGTGATAGAGTCAACACTACACACAATGGGTCTGAGTGGTACTCCTTGTTTGTGAATCTTCGGGAGGCCATAGATGCACGGGATAGCATCACCAGGGTACAGTCTGTAATACAGCTGTAGATCAATGACTTCTTCTTTCCTCAACTTCTGTAAGAAATCAATGATCTTCTTTTTGTACCCATTGGTGGGGTCCCGTTTCAGTACATGTGCAGGAAGCCCTCTCTGTTTGTGGTTATCCCAAATGGGCTGTTAACAAAACCAAGAGAGACAAGGGCAAGAAACAAGATAATAGAGAATCCGAACCCAGGAGGAAAGGGGTAGCGATTCCGTACCTGGCCGGTGTGTCGGAAAAACTACAGAGGATTTTCAGACAATATGAAATCCCAGTTTATTTCAAACCCACAAACACTTTAAGACAAAAACTGGTCCACCCAAAGGACAAAACACCGAGCCACAAACAAAGCAATGTGGTCTACTCCATTCAGTGTAGTGAAGACTGCAGTGAGCGCTATATTGGAGAAACAAAACAGCCACTTCACAAGAGGATGTACCAACACAGACGGGCGTGCCAGAGTGGACCGTCATCTGCCGTACATCTTCACCTAGAAGCCACGGGACATTCATTTGAGGACAGTGAGGTTCAGATCTTAGCCAGGGAAAAGAATTGGTTTGAGAGGGGAGTTAAAGAGGCTATTTTTGTCAAAAAAGAGAATCCTTCTCTGAACAGAAATGGTGGCGTAAGATATAATTTGCATCCCATCTACAATTCCATTATTAAACCCAGATCAAACAAACAGGGAAACAATAGGGCTAGCCAGGTCAGGGCCAGAGGTGTGAAAAACAGGCGTGTAGGGATGAATAGGGATCGTTAAGCTAGACGCCAGAGAAACAAAAGACCGAAACCAATGAGATAGTTCCGGAAAGTAGTTAGCTAGGTAGCTCCTCCCTACAGCAAGATATAAGCAAGTGTCTTACCAGTATTCTTATTAGAGCTGACGAAGCCTCTCGGATGAGCGGCGAAACGTTTTCAACCAAACAAACTTGGTCCAGTTGACAAATTGAACTTCTCCTGTTATCATTATATTATATTATATTGTATATATTATATATATTACTATAGCGGTCAGTGTGGAGTGTGTGAGGATGTGGAGCAGGAGTAAATATGTTTATACTTCCACCTGCTCCATTTTGAGCAAAAGGAAGTGCACTTAAGTTTGTATTTGTACAATTCATGAGTTTGTATTTGTGAAATTTCGTTTAAATGGAACCTGCAAGTTGCTCAAATAAACCTAAAAAAAAAAAACGGAACACGTCCAGAAGAGCTGAAATGTGAACCTCCAGGAGGACCCTGTGTTTCAGAACATGTTTGTGAGGGTGAGCAGCTTCTCCACAGACCCAGGCCTCATGGAGACGTGTGGAGCTCTTTATTTCTTTATGACATGACCTCCTGTTCTGAGGTTCTGGTGAAGGCCCCGGTACGACAGCTGCACAGTCCAGGTTCCTACAGGGGCCAAACTCCTGCTCCTCAGATGTTTCTCCTCTTTGTTTGGGATCAGCTCCACAAACTCGTCATATTAACGTGTCGTCTTAAACTTCTTAAAGTTTTTAAAGTTCTTTCACGTCTCTGGGGCTGAATAACGGCTCCACTTTCTGAAGAGAGTTGATTTCTCCTGACAGAAAACACCCGACTGAACCAGGACTAAACCAGGACTGAACCAGGTCTAAACCAGGACTAAACCAGGACTAAACCAGGTCTAAACCAGGACTGAACCAGGTCTAAACCAGGACTGAACCAGGACTGAACCAGGTCTAAACCAGGACTGAACCAGGACTAAACCAGGACTAAACCAGGACTGAACCAGGACTAAACCAGGACTAAACCAGGACTAAACCAGGACTGAACCAGGACTGAACCAGGTCTAAACCAGGTCTAAACCAGGACTGAACCAGGTCTAAACCAGGACTGAACCAGGACTGAACCAGGTCTAAACCAGGTCTAAACCAGGACTGAACCAGGACTAAACCAGGACTAAACCAGGTCTAAACCAGGTCTAAACCAGGACTGAACCAGGACTAAACCAGGTCTAAACCAGGTCTAAACCAGGTCTAAACCAGGACTAAACCAGGACTGAAACAGGACTAAACAGGACTGAAACAGGACTGAAACAGGACTAAACCAGGTCTAAACCAGGTCTAAACCAGGACTGAACCAGGACTAAACCAGGACTGAAACAGGACTAAACCAGGACTAAACCAGGACTGAAACAGGACTAAACCAGGACTGAACCAGGACTGAACCAGGACTAAACCAGGACTGAACCAGGACTAAACCAGGACTGAAACAGGACTAAACCAGGACTAAACCAGGACTGAAACAGGACTAAACCAGGACTGAACCAGGACTGAACCAGGACTAAACCAGGACTGAACCAGGACTAAACCAGGTCTAAACCAGGTCTAAGCCAGGACTGAACCAGGACTAAACCAGGTCTAAACCAGGTCTGAACCAGGACTAAACCAGGACTGAACCAGGACTAAACCAGGTCTAAACCAGGTCTAAGCCAGGACTGAACCAGGACTAAACCAGGTCTAAACCAGGTCTGAACCAGGACTAAACCAGGTCTAAATCAGGTCTAAATCAGGACTGAACCAGGACTGAACCAGGTCTAAACCAGGACTGAACCAGGTCTAAACCAGGACTAAATGAAGACTGAACCAGGACTAAACCAGGACTGAACCAGGACTAAACCAGGACTAAATGAAGACTGAACCAGGACTAAATCAGGTCTAAACCAGGACTAAATCAGGACTGAACCAGGACTAAACCAGGATTAAATCAGGTCTAAACCAGGACTGAACCAGGACTAAACCAGGACTGAACCAGGACTAAACCAGGACTAAACCACAATATATGAACCACATCATTGTTTCTATGGGGATTTCGCCCATAAATAATAACGATAAATTGATATTTTTTCAATAATCCGCTGTGATATGAGCCGTTCTCCAGGTATTTTATTTTAAAGGGGTGAGATGTTCAAAGGTCAGAGCAGAGTTGTTATTGTCTCCAGGGCATCAGGTTTAACACGGAGATGTTTACAAGCCTCACACGGAGCTGCAGCTTCAACTCTTCACCTGCAGAACCCCGAACGTACCAACGAGAACGTACCAACGAGAACGCACCAACGAGAACGCACCAACGAGAACGCACCAACGAGAACGCACCAACGAGAACGTACCAACGAGAACATACCAACGAGAACGAACCAACGAGAACATACCAACGAGAACGCACCAACGAGAACGCACCAACGAGAACGCACCAACGAGAACGTACCAACGAGAAACCACCAACGAGAACCCACCAACGAGAACGAACCAACGAGAACGAACCAACGAGAACGCACCAACGAGAACGTACCAACGAGAACGTACCAACGAGAACGCACCAACGAGAACGTACCAACGAGAACGCACCAACGAGAACGCACCAACGAGAACGCACCAACGAGAACCCACCAACGAGAACGAACCAAAGAGAACGAACCAACGAGAACGAACCAACGAGAACGAACCAACGAGAACGAACCAACGAGAACGCACCAACGAGACCGTACCAACGAGAACGAGAACCCACCAACGAGAACGAACCAACGAGAACGAACCAACGAGAACGAACCAACGAGAACGTACCAACGAGAACGAACCAACGAGAACGAACCAACGAGAACCCACCAACGAGAACGCACCAATGAGAACGTACCAACGAGAACGAGAACCCACCAACGAGAACGTACCAACGAGAATGTACCAACGAGAACGAACCAACGAGAACGCACCAACGAGAACGCACCAACGAGAACGCACCAACGAGAACGCACCAACGAGAACGAGAACGCACCAACGAGAACGAACCAACGAGAACGAACCAACGAGAACCCACCAACGAGAACCCACCAACGAGAACCCACCAACGAGAACCCACCAACGAGAACCCACCAACGAGAACGTACCAACGAGAACGTACCAACGAGAACGCACCAACGAGAACCCACCAACGAGAACGAACCAAAGAGAACGAACCAACGAGAACGAACCAACGAGAACGAACCAACGAGAACGCACCAATGAGACCGTACCAACGAGAACGAGAACCCACCAACGAGAACGAACCAACGAGAACGAACCAACGAGAACGAACCAACGAGAACGTACCAACGAGAACGTACCAACGAGAACGTACCAACGAGAACGAACCAACGAGAACGAACCAACGAGAACCCACCAACGAGAACGTACCAACGAGAACGAACCAACGAGAACGAACCAACGAGAACGTACCAACGAGAACGTACCAACGAGAACGAACCAACGAGAACCCACCAACGAGAACGTACCAACGAGAACGAACCAACGAGAACGAACCAACGAGAACGAACCAACGAGAACGCACCAACGAGAACGTACCAACGAGAACGAGAACCCACCAACGAGAACGTACCAACGAGAATGTACCAACGAGAACGAACCAACGAGAACCCACCAACGAGAACCCACCAACGAGAACCCACCAACGAGAACGTACCAACGAGAACGAGAACCCACCAACGAGAACGAGAACGTACCAACGAGAACGAACCAACGAGAACGAACCAACGAGAACGCACCAATGAGAACGTACCAACGAGAACGAGAACCCACCAACGAGAACGTACCAACGAGAATGTACCAACGAGAACGAACCAACGAGAACGAACCAACGAGAACGTACCAACGAGAACGCACCAACGAGAACGTACCAACGAGAACGTACCAACGAGAACGCACCAACGAGAACCCACCAACGAGAACGCACCAACGAGAACGCACCAACGAGAACGAACCAACGAGAACCCACCAACGAGAACCCACCAACGAGAACCCACCAACGAGAACGAGAACCCACCAACGAGAACGAACCAACGAGAACGAACCAACGAGAACCCACCAACGAGAACCCACCAACGAGAACCCACCAACGAGAACGCACCAACGAGAACCCACCAACGAGAACCCACCAACGAGAACGAGAACGTACCAACGAGAACGTACCAACGAGAACGTACCAACGAGAACGAACCAACGAGAATGAACCAACGAGAACGCACCAATGAGAACGTACCAACGAGAACGAGAACCCACCAACGAGAACGTACCAACGAGAATGTACCAACGAGAACGAACCAACGAGAACGTACCAACGAGAACGCACCAACGAGAACGTACCAACGAGAACGCACCAACGAGAACGCACCAACGAGAACCCACCAACGAGAACGCACCAACGAGAACGCACCAACGAGAACGAACCAACGAGAACCCACCAACGAGAACCCACCAACGAGAACGCACCAACGAGAATGCACCAACGAGAACGAGAACCCACCAACGAGAACGAACCAACGAGAACGTACCAACGAGAACGCACCAACGAGAACGAGAACCCACCAACGAGAACGCACCAACGAGAACGTACCAACGAGAACGAACCAACGAGAACCCACCAACGAGAACGCACCAACGAGAACGCACCAACGAGAACGCACCAACGAGAACGAACCAACGAGAACCCACCAACGAGAACCCACCAACGAGAACGCACCAACGAGAATGCACCAACGAGAACGAGAACCCACCAACGAGAACGAACCAACGAGAACGCACCAACAAGAACGCACCAACGAGAACGAACCAACGAGAACGAACCAACGAGAACGCACCAACGAGAACGCACCAACGAGAACATACCAACGAGAACGCACCAACGAGAACGCACCAACGAGAACGCACCAACGAGAACGTACCAACGAGAAACCACCAACGAGAACGCACCAACGAGAACGCACCAACGAGAACGTACCAACGAGAAACCACCAACGAGAACGCACCAACGAGAACGCACCAACGAGAACCCACCAACGAGAACACAGAACCCTGCTTTAGTCGTAGTTTAGTCGTAGTTTAGTCCGGGTTTAGTCCTGGTTTAGTCCTGCTTTAGTCCTGCTTTAGTCCTGCTTTAGTCCGGGTTTAGTCCGGGGTTAGTCCGGGGTTAGTCCGGGGTTAGTCCGGGGTTAGTCCGGGGTTAGTCCGGGGTTAGTCCAGGGTTAGTCCTGGTTTAGTCCTGGTTTAGTCCTGCTTTAGTCCTGCTTTAGTCCTGCTTTAGTCCTGCTTTAGTCCGGGTTTAGTCCGGGTTTAGTCCGGGGTTAGTCCGGGGTTAGTCCGGGGTTAGTCCGGGGTTAGTCCGGGGTTAGTCCAGGGTTAGTCCTGGTTTAGTCCTGGTTTAGTCCGGGGTTAGTCCTGGTTTAGTCCGGGTTTAGTCCTGGGTTAGTCCGGGGTTAGTCCTGGTTAGTCCTGGTTTAGTCCTGGTTTAGTCCTGGTTTAGTCCTGCTTTAGTCCTGCTTTAGTCCGGGTTTAGTCCGGGTTTAGTCCGGGTTTAGTCCGGGTTTAGTCCGGGGTTAGTCCTGCTTTAGTCCTGGTTTAGTCCTGGTTTAGACCTGGTTTAGACCTGGTTTAGTCCTGCTTTAGTCCTGGTTTAGTCCTGGTTTAGTCCTGGTTTAGTCCTGGTTTAGTCCTGCTTTAGTCCTGCTTTAGTCCGGGGTTAGTCCTGCTTTAGTCCTGCTTTAGTCCTGGTTTAGTCCTGGTTTAGACCTGGTTTAGTCCTGCTTTAGTCCTGGTTTAGTCCTGGTTTAGACCTGGTTTAGTCCTGGTTTAGTCCTGCTTTAGTCCTGCTTTAGTCCTGCTTTAGTCCTGCTTTAGTCCGGGTTTAGTCCTGGTTTAGTCCTGGTTTAGTCTGGGTTTAGTCCTGCTTTAGTCCTGCTTTAGTCCTGCTTTAGTCCTGCTTTAGTCCGGGGTTAGTCCTGGTTTAGTCCGGGTTTAGTCCTGGTTTAGTCCTGGTTTAGTCCTGGTTTAGTCCTGGTTTGGTCCTGGTTTAGTCCTGGTTTAGTCCTGGTTTAGTCCTGGGTTTAGTCCTGGTTTAGTCCGGGTTTAGTCCGGGTTTAGTCCTGGTTTAGTCCTGGTTTAGTCCGGGTTTAGTCCTGGTTTAGTCCTGGTTTAGTCCTGGTTTAGTCCTGGTTTAGTCCGGGTTTAGTCCGGGTTTAGTCCTGGTTTAGTCCGGGTTTAGTCCTGGTTTAGTCCTGGTTTAGTCCGGGGTTAGTCCTGGTTTAGTCCTGGTTTAGTCCTGGTTTAGTCCTGGTTTAGTCCTGGTTTAGTCCTGCTTTAGTCCTGGTTTAGTCCTGGTTTAGTCCGGGGTTAGTCCTGGTTTAGTCCTGGTTTAGTCCTGGTTTAGTCCTGGTTTAGTCCTGGTTTAGTCCTGGTTTAGTCCTGGTTTAGTCCTGGTTTAGTCCGGGTTTAGTCCTGGTTTAGTCCTGGTTTAGTCCTGGTTACGCCTCACAGGGGAATCCCAGACATGCTTGCGTTGAACAGCTGATACAGTTAGAATAGTTTTATTATATTAACTACAAAAACATATTTATTTAACCTTTTTCTTTTTATCTCCAGTCCAAACGTTAAATCAGTCAAATTCTCCTCTGACATTCCCAACAACAATACAAAAGAAAACCGGATTTCCACAGCGTTAATACCACAAACATCCACATAAATATGGTGGTGAGCAGATTTTACCTTGTAGCTCCTCATATTCTTAAAGTCTTCAGTCATTATCCGTCCCCAGACAAATGCAGGGAGGAAATCGCGGTTATTTGATATTTGTAGTCGTATTTTCTCCTCATTTTCAGTCAGGAAAGACATTTGGAAACGCGAAATCTCCTGCTCATATTCCTGATATTCCTGATATTCCCGCATCCTCCCCGAGCCTCCACCTCCGGACTCACCCACAGATCCGCGGCTGTGCCCGGGCCCCGAGGCGAGGCTGCTCCGGCTCATCCCCGGGTCCAGGGTCCGGGGTCCGGGTCCGGGTCCAAGGTACAGGGTCCGGGGTCCGGGGCCGGGTCCAAGGTCCAGGGTCCAGGGTCCGGCTCGTGTTTTGGTCCGAGGTCCGGAACTTCAGCCCGTTTTTGGAGCCTGTCAATTTAAAAGAGCCCAGCGGAAACCAGCTGAGAAACCTTCAAAATAAAACCGTTTGGTTCTTTTAACCTTCTTTCCTGCTCAGAACGACATTTATTTGTGTATTTGTGGTATTAAGGTTTGGATTGCAGATAAAAAATAAAAAAAAAAGGTTAAATAAACCAGGTCTAAACCAGGACTAAACCTGGAATAAACCAGGACTAAACCAGGACTAAACCAGGAATAAACCAAGACTAAAGCAGGACTAAACCAAGACTAAACCAGGACTAAACCAAGACTAAACCAGGACTAAACCAGGACTAAACTGGGACTAACCAGGAATAAACCAGGAATAAACCAAGACTAATCCAGGAATAAACCAGGACTAAACTGGGACTAACCAGGAATAAACCAGGACTAAAGCAGGACTAAACCGGGACTAACCCAGGAATAAACCAGGACTAACCAGGAATAAACCAAGACTAAACCAGGACTAAACCAGGACTAAACCCGGAATAAACCAAAACTAAATCAGGACTAAACCAAGACTAAACCAGGACTAAACCAGGATCTTTTTTAGGTGATTTAAAGAGTATTGTTGTTGGTGATGTTTGGGAGGATGTTAGAATGATAATTTTACTGATTTAACGTTTGGATTGCAGATAAAAAAGTTTAAATATGTTTTTGGAGTTAATATAATAAAGTATTCTAATAGATTTTATTTATAAAAGCACTTTACATTTATTCTAACTCTATCAAACCTGGAACGTTCCTTATGTTACGTTTTCTTTACCAACAGTTGAGATACACATTTATTAATAAAAAAGACGAATAACTGGATATTCTTAAGGCAAATCCTACGTTATAATCGTAAAAAGGTTGAATTGGCACAATATTTTGAAGGAATTTCCCGGAAGTGCTAATATATGACTGCGGTTTGTTTCCTCCCACTTCTGTAGCGTGAAAAAAATGACCTCTTCTGCGCATTTTTCACGTTTTTCTTATCGCCAACATTTACTATTCATATGTAAAACTCTCATTCACGTTGATACGCGCGTGATTTAGGCCGTTTTCCAGTTTAAATATGTTATAAAAGAGCGTTAAAGCCGTGACACAGATCAGGCAGCGCTGCCTTTCAGGGCGAGTGAAGCCCGCGTCTTCTGATTGGTCGAAGCAACAAAGAGAGGCGGGTTCATAGTGCCCGTTTGCCCATATATGGAAGTGACGGAGCGCTGTGATTGGTGCATTTTTAAAAAGAGGAAGCGTCAACAAGTGATATATCTGCAACAAATGAGGGTTTTTTTTATTCCTCGCCGCAACTGTTGGTCCGGCACGTTCTGTCCAAAAACAAACAAAAGGTCATCGATTTAAAACTATTTTACATCAAAAATAAACCGCTTGGACGAGCTGCGAAAATGTATTCGACCAAATAAACTTTTGTCCAGTTGACAAAGTGAATTTCTCCTTTTGCCATAAAATAATAATAATAATAATAATAATAATAATAATAATAACAATAACAATAACAATAATAATAATAATAATAATAATAATAATAACAATAACAATAACAATAACAATAATAATAATAATAATAATAATAATAATAATAATAATAATAATAACAATAATAATACATCTCTATTATAGCACTATAATTACAGTGTATTATTGTATTTTACAGCCATAAATATTCAGATTTAACTGTGAGAGTTTCTAGTATTCTTCAAATCCTTTAGAAATAAACTAATGGATTTGTCCAGGTTTAGACCTCGTTTAGACCTGGTTAAGTCCTGGTTTAGTCCTGGTTTAGTCCTGGTTAAGTCCTGGTTTAGTCCTGGTTTAGACCTCGTTTAGTCCTGGTTCAGTCCTGGTTTAGTCCTGGTTAAGTCCTGGTTTAGTCCTGGTTCAGTCCTGGTTTAGACCTCGTTTAGACCTGGTTAAGTCCTGGTTTAGTCCTGGTTAAGTCCTGGTTTAGTCCTGGTTCAGTCCTGGTTTAGTCCTGGTTTAGTCCTGGTTCAGTCCTGGTTTAGACCTGGTTCAGTCCTGGTTCAGTCCTGGTTTAGACCTGGTTCAGTCCTGGTTCAGTCCTGGTTTAGTCCTGGTTCAGTCCTGGTTTAGACCTGGTTCAGTCCTGGTTCAGTCCTGGTTTAGTCCTGGTTCAGTCCTGGTTTAGACCTGGTCACCTGGTTCCGTCCTGGTTTAGACCTGGTTTAGTCCTGGTTTAGACCTGGTTTAGACCTGGTTTAGTCCTGGTTTAGTCCTGGTCACCTGGTTTAGTCCTGGTTCAGTCCTGGTTTAGACCTGGTCACCTGGTTCAGTCCTGGTTCAGTCCTGGTTTAGACCTGGTTTAGTCCTGGTTTAGTCCTGGTTTAGTCCTGGTTTAGACCTGGTCCTAGTTTAGTCCTGGTTTAGTCCTGGTTTAGTCCTGGTTTAGACCTGGTCCTAGTTTAGTCCTGGTTTAGTCCTGGTTTAGTCCTGGTTTAGACCTGGTTTAGACCTGGTCCTAGTTTAGTCCTGGTTTAGTCCTGGTTTAGTCCTGCTTTAGTCCTGGTTTAGACCTGGTCCTAGTTTAGTCCTAGTTTAGTCCTGGTTTAGTCCTGGTTTAGTCCTGGTTTAGTCCTGGTTTAGTCCTTTTAAGTGATCGGACACAGAAGGTGAGTTCGGCCCTTTAATGCAGTGTTTCCCAACCAGGGGTACAAGTACCCCTAGGGGTACGCGAGCACACTGCAGGGGGTACTCGGCAGTGTCGCTGTCAGGTGCAGGGGGAGATTTTTTTGAATTGTTTAATTCTAATTTGAGTCAATTTGAGTTAAAGAAAAGAGAGAAAATGCCTGAGAATTAAATGTTCAAATTAAGGAGATGAACTAAAATGATTTTCATGTAATAATCTGTTGTGTCACGTTCTGCTTTAGGAGAATTCTCCACACGTATGAGTGAGGGGGACTCGAGGTGTGACAGAAGGGCTCAGGGGAACACAAGACAAAAAAGGTTGGGAAACGCTGCTTTAATGTGCCACTTTGTAAATCTCCAGCTCCCTCTGCTGGAAACCTCTGCTCCTACAGCCATGAAGAGAGAACTGTGGGTAAGAACAAGGACCTAAGTAGTGGACATAAGTGTCATTTAAGCAGCAGTGTCAGTGACATTTAAGTGTCATTTAAGCAGCAGTGTCAGTGACATTTAAGTGTCATTTAAGCAGCAGTGTCAGTGACATTTAAGCAGCAGTGTCAGTGCCATTTAAGTGTCATTTAAGCAGTAGTGTCAGTGTCATTTAAGCAGCAGTGTCAGTGCCATTTAAGTGTCATTTAAGCAGCAGTGTCAGTGACATTTAAGCAGCAGTGTCAGTGCCATTTAAGTGTCATTTAAGCAGCAGTGTCAGTGACATTTAAGCAGCAGTGTCAGTGCCATTTAAGTGTCATTTAAGCAGTAGTGTCAGTGTCATTTAATCATAAATTTAAGCAGCAGTGTCAGTGTCATTTAATCATAATTTAAGCAGCAGTGTCAGTGTCATTTAATCAGCAGTGTCGGTGTCATTTAAACAGCAGTGTCATTTAAGCAGGAGTGTCAGTGTAATTTAAGCAGCAGTGTCATTGTCATTTAAGCAACAGTGTCAGTGTAATTTAATCATAAATTTAAGCAGCAGTGTCAGTGACATTTAAGTGTCATTTAAGCAGTAGTGTCAGTGTCATTTAATCATAATTTAAGCAGCAGTGTCAGTGTCATTTAAGCAAGTGTCAGTGTAATTTAAGCAACAGTGTCAGTGTCATTTAAGCAGCAGTGTCAGTGTCATTTAAGCAGCAGTGTCAGTGTCATTTAAGCAGCAGCATCAGTGTCATTTAAGCAGCAGTGTCACTGTCATTTAAACTTAAAATAAAGCTTGGCTTTTATTTCAGAAACAAATCATGTTTCACATTTAGCGCTAAGAAAAAACTCATGGAAGCTTCTTTTTTGGCTGTGATTGATTATGGTGACATATTATACATGCTGCATCCTCCATCTTACGTGGCATTGATTCAGTTTACCATGCATCATTACCATTTATTACAAATGCTCAGTCCCTCACTCATCATTGCATTCTCTATAATGTAGTTGGTTGGACAGCACTTACAGTTCGTAGACAACAGCACTGGTTTATCTTTATCTATAAAGCAACACTAGGTAAACTCCCACTGTACCTCGGTAACCTCCTCTCTGTGAGCTCTGGTACTTATCAGCTCCGCTCCTCAAGGTGGTGACTTTTTAATGTACTTCGAGTTTGAACTGAGTTAGGAAAAACTGCCTTCTCCTATTCAGCACCCTGGGGATGGAATAACCTACAGAAAGAAACTCTCATCTCCAGAAATGAATTTAAAACTTCCATAAGAAAAATGGTAACAAACACATGTGCTTGTTTTTCTTGAGATGTTTTTAACATACTGTATTTATTTGTTTATGATGAGAATGTAAAGTGTAGCGTTGATATGTATGTGGGTATGTGTAACTATTGTATGTATGTGGCTGTTTATGTGGATTGGCTGCTCACTTGGCCACGTCTCTCTTGAAAATGAGATTTTGAATCTCAATGGGACTTCCTGGTTAAATAAAGGTAATAATAATAATAATAATAAAATTTAAGCTGCAGTGTCATTTAAGCAGCAGTGTCAGTGTCATTTAAACAGCAGTGTCAGTGTCATTTAAGCAGCAGTGTCAGTGTCATTTAAACAGCAGAGTCAGAGTCATTTAAGCAGCAGTGTCAGTGTCATTTAAGCAGCAGTGTCAGTGTCATTTAAGCAACAGTGTCAGTGTCATTTAAACAGCAGTGTCAGTGTCATTTAAGCAGCAGCGTCAGTGTCATTTAAACAGCAGCGTCAGTGTCATTTAAGCAGCAGTGTCAGTGTCATTTAAACAACAGAGTCAGAGTCATTTAAGCAGCAGTGTCAGTGTCATTTAAACAACAGAGTCAGAGTCATTTAAGCAGCAGTGTCAGTGTCATTTAAGCAGCAGTGTCAGTCATTTAAGCAGCAGTGTCAGTCATTTAAGCAGCAGTGTCAGTGTGATTTAGGCAGCAGTGTCAGTGTGATTTAAGCATCAGTGTCAGTGTGATTTAAGCAGCAGTGTCAGTGTCATTTAAGCATCAGTGTCAGTGTGATTTCAGCAGCAGTGTCAGAGTCATTTAAGCAGCAGTGTCAGTGTGATTTAAGCAGCAGTGTCAGTGTGATTTAAGCAGCAGTGTCAGTGTGATTTAAGCATCAGTGTCAGAGTCATTTAAGCAGCAGTGTCAGTGTGATTTAAGCAGCAGTGTCAGTGTGATTTAAGCAGCAGTGTCAGTGTGATTTAAGCAGCAGTGTGATTTAAGCAGCAGTGTCAGTGTGATTTAAGCAGCAGTGTGATTGGATTGGGAGAGAGTTGAGCATCCTGACAGCTTGGTGGATGAAGCTGTCTTTCAGTCTGCTGGTCTTGGCCCTGAGGCTCCTCAGTCTCCTTCCTGATGGCAGCAGACTGAAGAGGCAGTTGGACTTATACTTGTACTACTAAAAATTAAAACAAATATTTATCTTTTCCAACGTCCATATTTACAAAAACAATTATTTATAAGTACGTTAAAGATAAACACCCACAATGGTTTTCAAAATGCATTTGTAGATTTTCCAAAAGACAAAATGATATAAAAGTTTGAAAACTGAGGAATAATCAGCTATTTGGGAAGTAATGAACACAAGAACAACATTTTATTTAAAATCTGTTTTGAAAAATATATAAACCGCAAAGTTATTACAACATTTTGCTGAATCTTGTGTTGTTGTTGTTTTTTTTGGACTTAAAGCAAAAGTGTTATGGACATGAGCCTCTTCAAAATGATGGTCCTGGTTTAGTCCTGGTTTAGACCTGGTTTAGTCCTGGTTTAGACCTGGTTTAGACCTGGTTTAGACCTGGTTTAGTCCTGGTTTAGTCCTGGTTTAGACCTGGTTTAGACCTGGTTTAGTCCTGGTTTAGTCCTGGTTTAGTCCTGGTTTAGACCTGGTTTAGACCTGGTTTAGTCCTGGTTTAGACCTGGTTTAGACCTGGTTTAGACCTGGTTTAGTCCTGGTTTAGTCCTGGTTTAGTCCTGGTTTAGACCTGGTTTAGACCTGGTTTAGACCTGGTTTAGTCCTGGTTTAGTCCTGGTTTAGTCCTGGTTTAGACCTGGTTTAGACCTGGTTTAGAGCTGGTTTAGTCCTGGTTTAGTCCTGGTTTAGACCTGGTTTAGACCTGGTTTAGACCTGGTTTAGTCCTGGTTTAGTCCTGGTTTAGACCTGGTTTAGTCCTGGTTTAGACCTGGTTTAGTCCTGGTTTAGACCTGGTTTAGACCTGGTTTAGACCTGGTTTAGTCCTGATTTAGACCTGGTTTAGACCTGGTTTAGTCCTGGTTTAGACCTGGTTTAGTCCTGGTTTAGACCTGATTTAGACCTGATTTAGACCTGATTTAGACCTGGTTTAGACCTGGTTTAGTCCTGGTTTAGACCTGGTTTAGTCCTGGTTTAGACCTGGTTTAGTCTTGGTTTGTTGACAGTAGCGTAGAGCGCTTTAGGATCAGATGGAGCGGAGGTGGAGGTGGAGGTGGAGGTGGCGATCTTTACGTCGCTGTAGATCACTGTGGAGGTGAAGTCCTCGTCCGTGACCTGAAACAGATCTTTGTTATTGAAGGTGTTCTGATGTTCTGATGTTCTGATGTTCCTCCTCAAACTCCTGGAGTCGTGTTTGTTTCATTCTCATGTTTGAGGAACTCTTTATTATTCGTCTGTAACATCTCCAAAGCTCCAAACGCTCTGTTCCACCTCGTGATGTCATCAAGTGGTAGTGTCACCTTTAGTTCATTCGAGATCAGTAATTCCAGGTCTGAAATAATCCAAATGATTCTGGATTTCTTGTTCTAAATCTACAGGTTTGTGTTTTAAACATGTGAATGAAACAAAACGCAGCTCCAGGTCAAGGAAACGACTCCAAACCAAACTCTCCAAACTGAAGTGACTCGTCTCTTTAGACCTGGTTTAGTCTTGGTTTAGTCCTGGTTTAGACCTGGTTTAATCCTGGTTTAGACCTGGTTTAGTCCTGGTTTGGACCTGGTTTAATCCTGGTGTAGACCTGGTTTAGACCTGGTTTAGACCTGGTTTAGTCCTGGTTTAGACCTGGTTTAGTCCTGGTTTAATCCTGGTTTAATCCTGGTTTAGACCTGGTTTAGACCTGGTGTAGACCTGGTTTAGACCTGGTTTAGACCTGGTTTAGTCTTGGTTTAGACCTGGTTTAGTCCTGGTTTAATCCTGGTTTAATCCTGGTTTAGACCTGGTTTAGTCCTGGTTTAGACCTGGTTTAATCTTGGTTTGTTGACAGTAGCGTAGAGCGCTTTAGGATCAGATGGAGCGGAGGTGGAGGTGGCGGTTGAGGTGGTGATCTTTACGTCGCTGTAGATCACTGTGGAGGTGAAGTCCTCGTCCGTGACCTGAAACAGATCTTTGTTATTAAACAAATTTAACCATTGCAAACCAACACACAACCCATGGTTTGGGAAGTTCCCAAATGGACGGATGGGAATGGATCACTTTTTTCCGGTTGTAGATGCCATCGAAAATGAAACAAATCCCAAAAGTCGCCAGAAGTCACCAAAATCACCACTAACGTCACACAATACTCCTCACTACCCAACATTTTTCAGAAATATCGGTGCATCTTTTATACTGTAGCAGTTTAGCGCTTGTCAAACCGAGGAAGTGCGTTGAACACTCTGAAGCGCTCTGAACCAATCGCAGAGCGGAACATTCGCTGAGCCAATGAAACGCTTCGATACACTGAAGCGATTGACACGCAGAGCGAAGCAGCGGGGGGAGGGACCGACACTTCCACACTTTGGTCACATGAGCGGCTGCTGCGAGACAGTTTCAGAAAGAACGAGACGTGCTCCGGAGCTCCGTCTCATTTGCCCGTCACTAGTTACTGTGACTGCACTGTTCCGGACATTTCAGGCGACCCCGTTTGAATTATAGACCACCCCACGTGGGCTCGAGACCTGAAGGTTGAAAAACGCTGGTCTAGGGCTCTAGCGACTGCAGGGTGACATGAAGTTGGGGTCTGGCAGAACCAGGGTTCTGGCTAATTGTCCTTTCGCTTGGGTCTCTAAAATGTATTGATTGTGCTAAATTAATCCCCTTGGTGTAATTAATCAGTCTCCTTGAAAAATCTCTGTATCAACGGGACACTTCATTATTTTGTGTTTGTTTCCTGCACAACACTCCCAAGGTCACAGCTGTGGTTTTATCACGGCACACGGTAAACATGGACATATCAGTCGGCCGGAACACTCTGCACCAGTATTACGTAAACACTCTGCCCGCTCTATTTAGTAATGTTCGCCTCAGCTTCAGATTTCAATCAATTTCATCAATATCCTGGTCTGCTCCCCCTCCCCACCCTCCTGTTTATTACCAAACAAAAAGACGCCGTGTGTTACCTGTCCCATTGTTTTTGTCGTAACATGTTTGTGAATATTGTTATTGATTGTATCACATCTTTTTCTGCTCTGTTATCTCCAAGATGGCGACACATGTACGTGGCCCCTCCCCTGGCCATCACTGTCTCTGATTGGCCAGGGGGAAACGAAATTTCGATTTCACTCTATGTCATGTACATGGTTTTTCGACAATAAAGCTGACTACGAACTATGACTATGAAATATTCGTCTGTAACATCTCCAAAGCTCCAAACGCCCTGTTCCACCTCGTGATGTCATCAAGTGAACAGTGAACTTTTACCTTTAGTTCAGTCGAGATCGGCGACTCCAGGACTGAAATGATCCAAATGATTCTCGTGAAGGTGTGTGGAGTTTAAAAACACAGTGGAGCACTTCCTGTATCACCACATGATGACATCACCAGGTGGAACAGAGTAAAAGGAGAAATTCAATTTGTCAACTGGACAAAGTTTATTTGGTCGAAGACGTTTCTCAGCTCATCCAAGCTGCTTCGTCAGTTCTGGTTAGAGTGCTGGTGGACACTGCTTATATCTGCCTGAAGGGGGCGCTAACTACACTGAAATTACTCTGAAACTATCACCTCTTTGTTTTCAGTTTCTGTCTGGGCTCTTGTTTAGCAGAACCATTCAGGACAACGGCCGTTTATTGGGTGTTATGAATGTCTGTCATGTGGCGTATACGTAGCCCAGAGCCTCATGTCAGTTGTCAGTTCAAACTACAAGTTTCCGTTTGTCACGTAGTACGAGTCACCGTCTGTCCACCCCTCCCCGCTCTCTGATTGGCTCCCAGAATCAGGAGAGCTCACTTGCCATAGTTGCCAGACTGTTTTTGACCAAAAATAAACTTTGTCCAGTTGACAAACTGAATTTCTCCTTTTGCCGTGGATTCTACCTGGACGACTGAGGGATTCTTCCCACTATCCAAAACTAAATTAGGCCGAGTGGGAAAAACGTTGTTGATATCGTCGATGTTAATTCCCGTTTTAAATGTTAAAACGGCCGCCACACTCACCGGGCTGCTCCTCGCCGCTCCGCTCTGGAACGTCACGGTGGTGTAGTGGAGCTCCTCCTCCTGTGGGGAAAACAGCGTTAATGTTCCATAATGAGTCTGTGTTACCATGGCGACAGGACTTTCGGCTCCTTTATGGGATCCGGATCTTTTGATTTTTATTTCAGAATCAGAGCTCATTTCTCCAGAGCTCAGGTCCGTTTCAGATGTTTCAGATGTTTCTTTTGAAAGGTGCACAATTTCAATCATAAAGATCATAAAGCCACCTGCTTGTCTCCATGGAGATGTGATGATTTTGTCTGGAATGTTCCACAGGCTCCAGTACAGGTCAGATCTGTGGAGAGGCGTCAGAACGTCTCTTTGTTTTCTCTGTATTTCTGAGCTCTAAAACCTCCTGTGATTGAATAAACGTAAAGTGGAGCTGTTTAAAGTCACACTGTGGAACATTCCAGAGAGAGCAGTAGCGTATCCATAGAAACAAGCAGGTGACAGACACTCAACCGAAAAGTTACACAATGCAGCTTTAAGGAGCTGTCACTAGAGGCAGTGGCACAGTCCTGGTCTAGTCCTAGTTTAGTCCTAGTTTAGTCCTGGTTTAGACCTGGTTTAGTCCTGGTTCAGTCCTGGTTCAGTCCTGGTTCAGTCCTGGTTCAGTCCTGGTCTAGTCCTAGTTTAGTCCTAGTTTAAACCTGGTTTAGACCTGGTTTAGTCCTGGTTCAGTCCTGGTTCAGTCCTGGTTCAGTCCTGGTTCAGTCCTGGTCTAGTCCTAGTTTAGACCTGGTTTAGACCTGGTTTAATCCTGGTTTAGACCTGGTTTAGTCCTGGTTTAGTCCTGGTTTAGTCCTGGTTCAGTCCTGGTTTAGACCTGGTTTAGACCTGGTTTAGTCCTGGTTTAGTCCTGGTTTAGACCTGGTTTAGACCTGGTTTAGTCCTGGTTTAGTCCTGGTTTAGTCCTGGTTTAGTCCTGGTTCAGACCTGGTTTAGTCCTGGTTTAGTCCTGGTTTAGTCCTGGTTTAGTCCTGGTTTAGTCCTGGTTCAGTCCTGGTTCAGTCCTGGTTTAGTCCTGGTTTAGACCTGGTTTAGACCTGGTTTAGTCCTGGTTTAGTCCTGGTTTAGTCCTGGTTCAGTCCTGGTTCAGACCTGGTTTAGTCCTGGTTCAGTCCTGGTTTAGTCCTGGTTCAGTCCTGGTTCAGTCCTGGTTTAGTCCTGGTTCAGTCCTGGTTTAGTCCTGGTTCAGTCCTGGTTCAGTCCTGGTTTAGTCCTGGTTCAGTCCTGGTTTAGACCTGGTTTAGTCCTGGTTTAGTCCTGGTTTAGTCTTGGTTTAGTCCTGGTTTAGTCCTGGTTTAGTCCTGGTTCAGTCCTGGTTTAGACCTGGTTTAGTCCTGGTTTAGTCCTGGTTTAGTCCTGGTTTAGTCCTGGTTCAGTCCTGGTTTAGACCTGGTTTAGACCTGGTTTAGTCCTGGTTTAGTCCTGGTTCAGTCCTGGTTTAGACCTGGTTTAGTCCTGGTTTAGTCCTGGTTTAGTCCTGGTTTAGACCTGGTTTAGACCTGGTTTAGTCCTGGTTTAGTCCTGGTTCAGTCCTGGTTTAGACCTGGTTTAGTCCTGGTTTAGTCCTGGTTTAGTCCTGGTTTAGTCCTGGTTCAGACCTGGTTTAGTCCTGGTTCAGACCTGGTTCAGTCCTGGTTTAGTCCTGGTTTAGTCCTGGTTTAGTCCTGGTTTAGTCCTGGTTTAGACCTGGTTCAGTCCTGGTTCAGTCCTGGTTCAGACCTGGTTTAGACCTGGTTTAGTCCTGGTCTAGTACTAGTTTAGTCCTGGTTTAGTCCTGGTTCAGACCTGGTTTAGACCTGGTTTAGTCCTGGTTTAGTCCTGGTTTAGTCCTGGTTTAGTCCTGGTTTAGTACTAGTTTTGTCCTGGTTTAGACCTGGTTTAGTCCTGGTTTAGTCCTGGTTTAGTCCTGGTTTAGACCTGGTCTAGTACTAGTTTAGTCCTGGTTTAGACCTGGTTTAGTCCTGGTTTAGTCCTGGTTTAGACCTGGTTTAATCCTGGTTCAGACCTGGTTTAGTCCTGGTTTAGACCTGGTTTAGACCTGGTTTAGTCCTGGTTTAGTCCTGGTTTAGTCCTGGTTTAGACCTGGTTTAGACCTGGTTTAGACCTGGTTTAGTCCTGGTTTAGACCTGGTTCAGACCTGGTTTAGACCTGGTTTAGTCCTGGTTTAGTCCTGGTTTAGTCCTGGTTTAGTCCTGGTCTAGTACTAGTTTAGTCCTGGTTTAGACCTGGTTTAGTCCTGGTTTAGACCTGGTTCAGACCTGGTTTAGACCTGGTTTAGTCCTGGTTTAGTCCTGGTTTAGTCCTGGTTTAGTCCTGGTTCAGACCTGGTTTAGTCCTGGTTCAGACCTGGTTCAGTCCTGGTTTAGTCCTGGTTTAGTCCTGGTTTAGTCCTGGTTTAGTCCTGGTTCAGACCTGGTTTAGTCCTGGTTTAGACCTGGTTTAGACCTGGTTTAGTCCTGGTTTAGTCCTGGTTTAGACCTGGTTTAGACCTGGTTTAGTCCTGGTTTAGTCCTGGTTTAGTCCTGGTTCAGTCCTGGTTTAGTCCTGGTTCAGTCCTGGTTTAGTCCTGGTTTAGTCCTGGTTTAGTCCTGGTTCAGTCCTGGTTTAGTCCTGGTTCAGTCCTGGTTTAGTCCTGGTTTAGTCCTTGTTCGGTCCTGGTTTAGTCCTGGTTTAGTCCTGGTTCGGTCCTGGTTTAGTCCTGGTTTAGTCCTGGTTTAGACCTGGTTTAGTCCTGGTTTAGTCCTGGTTTAGTCCTGGTTTAGTCCTGGTTTAGTCCTGGTTTAGTCCTGGTTTAGTCCTGGTTCAGTCCTGGTTTAGTCCTGGTTCAGTCCTGGTTTAGTCCTGGTTTAGTCCTTGTTCGGTCCTGGTTTAGTCCTGGTTTAGTCCTGGTTCAGTCCTGGTTTAGTCCTGGTTCAGTCCTGGTTTAGTCCTGGTTTAGTCCTGGTTCGGTCCTGGTTTAGTCCTGGTTTAGTCCTGGTTTAGACCTGGTTTAGTCCTTGTTCGGTCCTGGTTTAGTCCTGGTTTAGACCTGGTTTAGACCTGGTTTAGTCCTGGTTTAGTCCTGGTTTAGTCCTGGTTTAGTCCTGGTTTAGACCTGGTTTAGACCTGGTTTAGACCTGGTTTAGTCCTGGTTTAGACCTGGTTCAGACCTGGTTTAGACCTGGTTTAGTCCTGGTTTAGTCCTGGTTCAGTCCTGGTTTAGACCTGGTTTAGTCCTGGTTTAGTCCTGGTTTAGTCCTGGTCTCTGTAGATTTCACTCACGTTCCTTTTGTCCCTCTGAGTTTGATTTGCTGAAAAACCAGAGGAAAATCAGATGTTTAAATTATTTCTGCAGATTTACAAATGTATTAGATTATTGATTATTTGACCTTTCCATCTGCACATCAGGATTATGACAAACACGAGCGACACGAGAGCGGCTCCCAGACCTGAGATCAGCCACCACAAACCTGGAGGAACATCTCCAACACTTGAGCTGCAGAACATGTTCTCCACACAGAAGATCACAGTGTGACATGGACAAAGCCTGGAGAACATCTGCAGTGGAGAGAGAGCGTTTAACCAAATCTACAAACTCTCTCTCTCTGTCGTGTCTCTCTCTCTTGTCTCTCTGTCTCTGTCTCTCTTGTCTCTCTCTGTCGTGTCTCTCTCTCTTGTCTCTCTGTCTCTCTCTGTCTCTCTGTCTCTGTCTCTCTGTCTCTCTCTGTCTGTCTCTCTGTCTCTGTCTCTCTCGTCTCTCTGTCTCTCTCGTCTCTCTCTCTGTCCTTCTTGTCTCTCTCTGTCGTGTCTCTCTCTCTTGTCTCTCTGTCTGTCTCTGTCTCTCTGTCTCTGTCGTCTCTCTCGGTCGTCTCTCTAGTTTCTCTCTCTCTTATCTCTCTGTCTCTGTCTCTCTGTCTCTCTCTCTCTCTGTCTCTGTCTCTCTGTCTCTCTCTGTGTCTCTTTCTCTCTGTCTCTGTCGTCTCTCTCGGTCGTCTCTCTAGTTTCTCTCTCTCTTATCTCTCTGTCTCTCTGTCGCTGTCTCTCTGTCTCTCTCTCCCTGTCTCTGTCTCTCTCTCTCTGTCTCTCACTCTTGTCTCTCTGTCTCTCTCTGTCTCTCTCTCTGTCTCTCTCTCTCGTCTCTGTCTCTCTGTCTCTCTCTCTTGTCTCTCTGTCTGTCTCTCTTGTCTCTCTGTCTGTCTCTCTCTTGTCTCTCTGTCTCTCTCTGTCTCTCTCTCTGTCTCTCTGTCTCTCTGTCTCTCTCTGTCTATCTCTCTGTCTCTGTCTCTCTCGTCTCTCTGTCTGTCTCTCTCTCTCTTGTCTCTCTCTCTCTCTCTTGTCTCTCTCTCTCTCGTCTCTCTCTGTCTCTGTCTCTCTGTCTCTGTCGTCTCTCTCGGTCGTCTCTCTAGTTTCTCTCTCTCTTGTCTCTCTGTCTCTGTCTCTCTGTCTCTCTCTCTTGTCTCTCTCTCTCTCTCTCTGTCTCTCTCTCTGTCTCTCTCTCTGTCTCTGTCTCTCTGTCTCTCTCTGTCTCTCTGTCTGTCTCTCTTGTCTCTCTGTCTCTGTCTCTCTTTCTCTCTCTCTCTGTCTCTCTGTCTGTCTCTCTGTCTCTCTCTCTCTGTCTCTCTCTGTCTGTCTCTCTGTCGCTGTCTCTCTCTGTCTCTCTGTCTCTCTGTCGCTGTCTCTCTGTCTGTCTCTCTGTCTCTTCTCTCTGTCTCTCTTCTCTCTCTCTGTCTGTCCCCTTTCTCTCTCTGTCTCTCTCGTCTCTCTGTCTCTCTGTTCTCTCTCTCTCTTGTCTCTCTTGTCTCTCTCTGTCTATCTCTTGTCTCTCTTGTCTCTCTTGTCTCTCTTGTCTCTCTGTCTCTCTTGTCTCTCTCTTGTCTCTTGTCTCTCTGTCTCTCTTGTCTCTCTGTGTCTCTCTGTCTCTCTGTCTCTCGTCTCTCTCTCTTGTCTCTCTGTCTCTCTCTGTCTCTCTTGTCTCTCTGTCTCTCTGTCTCTCTGTCTCTCTTCTCTCTGTCTCTCTTGTCTCTCTCTCTCTTGTCTCTCTCTGTCTCTCTGTCTCTCTCTGTCTCTCTGTCTCTCTCTGTCTCTCTCTGTCTCTCTGTCTCTCTCTGTCTCTCTTGTCTCTCTTGTCTCTCTGTCTCTCTCTGTCTCTCTCGTCTCTCTCTGTCTCTCTTGTCTCTCTGTCTCTCTCTGTCTCTCTTGTCTCTCTTGTCTCTCTGTCTCTCTCGTCTCTCTTGTCTCTCTGTCTCTCTTGTCTCTCTTGTCTCTCTGTCTCTCTCTCTTGTCTCTCTTGTCTCTCTGTCTCTCTGTCTCTCTCTGTCTCTCTGTCTCTCTCTGTCTCTCTTGTCTCTGTCTCTCTCTGTCTCTCTTGTCTCTCTTGTCTCTCTGTCTCTCTGTCTCTCTTGTCTCTCTTGTCTCTCTGTCTCTCTTGTCTCTCTTGTCTCTCTTGTCTCTCTGTCTCTCTTGTCTCTCTTGTCTCTCTGTCTCTCTCTGTCTCTCTTGTCTCTCTGTCTCTCTCTGTCTCTCTTGTCTCTGTCTCTCTCTGTCTCTCTTGTCTCTCTGTCTCTCTGTCTCTCTTGTCTCTGTCTCTCTCTGTCTCTCTTCTCTCTCTTGTCTCTCTTCTCTCTTGTCTCTCTTGTCTCTCTGTCTCTCTTGTCTCTCTTGTCTCTCTGTCTCTCTCTCTTGTCTCTCTTGTCTCTCTGTCTCTCTGTCTCTCTCTGTCTCTCTTGTCTCTCTTTTCTCTGTCTCTCTCTGTCTCTCTGTCTCTCTTGTCTCTCTGTCTCTCTCTGTCTCTCTGTCTCTCTCTGTCTCTCTTGTCTCTCTGTCTCTCTTGTCTCTCTTGTCTCTCTGTCTCTCTCTGTCTCTCTTGTCTCTCTTGTCTCTCTTGTCTCTCTCTTGTCTCTCTGTCTCTCTTGTCTCTCTGTCTCTCTTGTCTCTCTCTCTTGTCTCTCTTGTCTCTCTCTTGTCTCTCTGTCTCTCTCTGTCTCTCTGTCTCTCTCGTCTCTCTGTCTCTCTGTCTCTCTTGTCTCTCTCTGTCGTGTCTCTTGTCTCTCTGTCGTGTCTCTGCGAGGTGGACCGTGCTGAAGCAGCAGTAGAAGCGTCTCGTACCGTGGACACTGAAGCGTCCTCTGTCCTTGGGTCGGGCTGTGGTTGGAGCGATGGAGCTCGTGGAGGTTTTGGTGGAAGTTGAAGTCGTTGGTGTTTCTCTGCAGGTCAGGAGGACGTCTACACATGGAGACACATGAACACCTGAGCAAACACTGAAACTGATTTATCGTCTGGAAATACAAGAAAAATACAAGTCTTCAAAAGCACGTGTCCCTGTGGTCAGAGACCCCTGTGGTCAGAGACCCCTGTGGTCAGAGACCCCTGTGGTCAGAGACCCCTGTGGTCAGAGACCCCTCCAGACCCCTCCTCCTGACCCCGCCCCTCCAGACCCCGCCTCCTCCTCACCGGGCAGTTTGACTTCGAACGTCTCCTCCTTTTTGGTGAGCAGGTCCAGGACCCTGCAGACCAGTCGTCTCTTTGTAGACCACGCAAACCAGCCTTTTCTTTTGTGGTGACACATCACTCCTTCAGACCTGATGGAGAACCTCTGGTGTCTCTGCTCTGGAGAGGACAGAGAACAGTTCCAGGTCCCATCAGCGACAGACTGAGCTGTGGACGGAGCAGATACAACGTGACTTCACTGGGATCTTGTGTTCGTTCTTTTCAATCAATTTATCAGCTCCACCCAGTGACTTCATCACCCCAAAGTCCCACAGTCCCCACTGTCCCCACAGTCCCCACTGTCCCCACTGTCCCCACTGTCCCCACTGTCCCCACAGTCCCCACTGTCCCCACTGTCCCCACAGTCCCCACTGTCCCCACTGTCCCCACTGTCCCCACTGGCTCTGAGGCTAAAGGACCAGAACCAGGGTCCAAACTGAGCTTCCACATCAGGGGCTCAGACTAGAGCCTCTGCTCCTCCACATAGAGTTTACCCAGAAACCACCACATCACTGTCCTGATGTCTGAACAAAGTCTCACCTTGGAGCACAGACAGAGAAACCGTGTGCAGGAGCCTGTCTGAGCCTGGTCCGGGGCCTGGTCCGGGGCCTGGTCCGGGGCCTGGTCCGGGGCCTGGTCCGGGGCCTGGTCCGGGGCCTGGTCCGGGGTCCGGTCCGGGGCCCGGTCCGGGGCCCGGTCCGGGGTCCGGTCCGGGGCCGTAGCAGAAGTACAGGCCGGCGTCGCTCTGGGTCACAGGGTTAACCTTCAGGGCACAGTCATTGGTCCGTCTGAACCTGGAGGAGAGGCGTTCCACGAACTCCATGAGTTTATTTTCTGCGCTCGGAAACAGATCCACTGGGGCAGAGGAGGTCAAACCCTGAAACCTCCAGGAGAGGGCGTCACAGGAGAAGTTCTTCCCTCCAGGGCATTGGAGCAGAGCTTTGGACTCAACTTTAGAGATCACAGAGGAGTTTGAGGACTCACCTGAGGAAGAACAAGAATGAAACATAAAACACGAAAGAAATGTTTGTGATCTTTAAAACAGATAAATATAATGACCTCTGATCCCCGGGGTCCTTCTGCTCTAACTGTGACAACCAGGACTAAACCAGGACCGAACAAGGACTAAACCAGGTCTAAACCAGGACTAAACCAGGACTAAACCAGGACCGAACCAGGACTAAACCAGGACTAAACCAGGACTGAACCAGGACTAAACCAGGACTAAACCAGGACTGAACCAGGACTAAACCAGGACTGAACCAGGACTAAACCAGGACTAAACCAGGACTAAACCAGGACTAAACCAGGACTAAACCAGGACTAAACCAGGACTAAACCAGGTCTAAACCAGGACTAAACCAGGACTAAACCAGGACCGAACCAGGACTAAACCAGGACTAAACCAGGACCGAACAAGGACTAAACCAGGACTAAACCAGGACTGAACCAGGACTAAACCAGGACTGAACCAGGACTAAACCAGGACTAAACCAGGACTAAACCAGGACTAAACCAGGACTAAACCAGGACTAAACCAGGTCTAAACCAGGACTAAACCAGGACTAAACCAGGACTAAACCAGGACTGAACCAGGACTAAACCAGGACTAAACCAGGACTAAACCAGGACTAAACCAGGACTGAACCAGGACTAAACCAGGACTGAACCAGGACTAAACCAGGACTAAACCAGGACCGAACAAGGACTAAACCAGGACTAAACCAGGACTGAACCAGGACTAAACCAGGACTGAACCAGGACTAAACCAGGACTAAACCAGGACTAAACCAGGACTAAACCAGGACTAAACCAGGACTAAACCAGGTCTAAACCAGGACTAAACCAGGACTAAACCAGGACCGAACCAGGACTAAACCAGGACTAAACCAGGACCGAACAAGGACTAAACCAGGACTAAACCAGGACTGAACCAGGACTAAACCAGGACTGAACCAGGACTAAACCAGGACTAAACCAGGACTAAACCAGGACTGAACCAGGACTAAACCAGGACTGAACCAGGACTAAACCAGGACTAAACCAAGACTAAACCAGGTCTAAACCAGGTCTAAACCAGGACTAAACCAGGACTAAACCAGGTCTAAACCAGGTCTAAACCAGGACTAAACCAGGTCTGAACCAGGATTAAACCAGGACTAAACCAGGACTAAACCAGGACTAAACCAGGACTAAACCAGGACCGAACCAGGACTAAACCAGGACTAAACCAGGACCGAACAAGGACTAAACCAGGACTAAACCAGGACTGAACCAGGACTAAACCAGGACTGAACCAGGACTAAACCAGGACTAAACCAGGACTAAACCAGGACTAAACCAGGACTAAACCAGGACCGAACCAGGACTAAACCAGGACTAAACCAGGACTGAACCAGGACTAAACCAGGACTGAACCAGGACTAAACCAGGACTAAACCAGGACCGAACAAGGACTAAACCAGGACTAAACCAGGACTGAACCAGGACTAAACCAGGACTAAACCAGGACTAAACCAGGACTAAACCAGGACTAAACCAGGGCCGAACCAGGACTAAACCAGGACTAAACCAGGTCTAAACCAGGACCGAACCAGGACTAAACCAGGACTAAACCAGGACTGAACCAGGACTAAACCAGGACTGAACCAGGACTAAACCAGGACTAAACCAGGACTAAACCAGGGCCGAACCAGGACTAAACCAGGACTAAACCAGGTCTAAACCAGGACTGAACCAGGACCGAACCAGGACTAAACCAGGACTAAACCAGGACTAAACCAGGACTAAACCAGGTCTAAACCAGGACTAAACCAGGTCTAAACCAGGACCGAACCAGGACTAAACCAGGACTGAACCAGGACTGAACCAGGACTAAACCAGGACTAAACCAGGACTAAACCAGGGCCGAACCAGGACTAAACCAGGACTAAACCAGGACTGAACCAGGACTAAACCAGGACTAAACCAGGACTAAACCAGGGCCGAACCAGGACTAAACCAGGACTAAACCAGGACTAAACCAGGACTGAACCAGGACTGAACCAGGACTAAACCAGGACTAAACCAGGACTAAACCAGGACTAAACCAGGTCTAAACCAGGACCGAACCAGGACTAAACCAGGACTGAACCAGGACTGAACCAGGACTGAACCAGGACTAAACCAGGACTAAACCAGGACCGAACCAGGACTGAACCAGGACTAAACCAGGACTAAACCAGGACTAAACCAGGGCCGAACCAGGACTAAACCAGGACTAAACCAGGTCTAAACCAGGACTGAACCAGGACCGAACCAGGACTAAACCAGGACTAAACCAGGACTAAACCAGGACCGAACCAGGACTAAACCAGGTCTAAACCAGGACCGAACCAGGACTAAACCAGGACTAAACCAGGACTAAACCAGGACCGAACCAGGACTAAACCAGGACTGAACCAGGACTGAACCAGGACTAAACCAGGACTAAACCAGGACCGAACCAGGACTAAACCAGGACTAAACCAGGACTAAACCAGGACTAAACCAGGACTGAACCAGGACTAAACCAGGACTAAACCAGGACTAAACCAGGGCCGAACCAGGACTAAACCAGGACTAAACCAGGACTGAACCAGGACTAAACCAGGACTAAACCAGGACTGAACCAGGACTAAACCAGGACTAAACCAGGACTAAACCAAGGCCGAACCAGGACTAAACCAGGACTAAACCAGGTCTAAACCAGGACCGAACCAGAACTAAACCAGGACTGAACCAGGACTGAACCAGGACTAAACCAGGACTAAACCAGGACCGAACCAGGACTAAACCAGGACTAAACCAGGACTAAACCAGGACTAAACCAGGACTGAACCAGGACTAAACCAGGACTGAACCAGGACTAAACCAGGACTAAACCAGGACTGAACCAGGACTAAACCAGGACTAAACCAGGACTAAACCAGGACTAAACCAAGGCCGAACCAGGACTAAACCAGGACTAAACCAGGACTAAACCAGGACTGAACCAGGACTAAACCAGGACTAAACCAGGACTAAACCAGGACTAAACCAAGGCCGAACCAGGACTAAACCAGGACTGAACCAGGACTAAACCAGGACTAAACCAGGACTAAACCAGGACTAAACCAAGGCCGAACCAGGACTAAACCAGGACTAAACCAGGTCTAAACCAGGACCGAACCAGAACTAAACCAGGACTAAACCAGGACTAAACCAGGACTAAACCAAGGCCGAACCAGGACTAAACCAGGACTAAACCAGGTCTAAACCAGGACCGAACCAGAACTAAACCAGGACTGAACCAGGACTGAACCAGGACTAAACCAGGACTAAACCAGGACCGAACCAGGACTAAACCAGGACTAAACCAGGACTAAACCAGGACTAAACCAGGACTGAACCAGGACTAAACCAGGACTAAACCAGGACTAAACCAGGGCCGAACCAGGACTAAACCAGGACTAAACCAGGACTGAACCAGGACTAAACCAGGACTAAACCAGGACTAAACCAGGGCCGAACCAGGACTAAACCAGGACTAAACCAGGACTAAACCAGGACTGAACCAGGACTAAACCAGGACTAAACCAGGACTAAACCAGGACTAAACCAGGACTAAACCAGGTCTAAACCAGGACCGAACCAGGACTAAACCAGGACTGAACCAGGACTGAACCAGGACTAAACCAGGACTAAACCAGGACCGAACCAGGACTAAACCAGGACTAAACCAGGACTAAACCAGGACTAAACCAGGACCGAACCAGGACTAAACCAGGACTGAACCAGGACTGAACCAGGACTAAACCAGGACTAAACCAGGACCGAACCAGGACTAAACCAGGACTAAACCAGGACTAAACCAGGACCGAACCAGGACTAAACCAGGACTAAACCAGGACTAAACCAGGACTAAACCAGGACTGAACCAGGACTAAACCAGGACTAAACCAGGACTAAACCAGGACTGAACCAGGTCTAAACCAGGACTAAACCAGGACTGAACCAGGACTAAACCAGGACTAAACCAGGACTAAACCAGGACTGAACCAGGTCTAAACCAGGACTAAACCAGGACTAAACCAGGACTGAACCAGGACTAAACCAGGACTAAACCAGGACTAAACCAGGACTAAACCAGGACTAAACCAGGACTGAACCAGGACTAAACCAGGACTAAACCAGGACTGAACCAGGACTAAACCAGGACTAAACCAGGACTAAACCAGGACTAAACCAAGGCCGAACCAGGACTAAACCAGGACTAAACCAGGTCTAAACCAGGACCGAACCAGAACTAAACCAGGACTGAACCAGGACTGAACCAGGACTAAACCAGGACTAAACCAGGACCGAACCAGGACTAAACCAGGACTAAACCAGGACTAAACCAGGACTAAACCAGGACTGAACCAGGACTAAACCAGGACTAAACCAGGACTAAACCAGGGCCGAACCAGGACTAAACCAGGACTAAACCAGGACTGAACCAGGACTAAACCAGGACTAAACCAGGACTAAACCAGGGCCGAACCAGGACTAAACCAGGACTAAACCAGGACTAAACCAGGACTGAACCAGGACTAAACCAGGACTAAACCAGGACTAAACCAGGACTAAACCAGGACTAAACCAGGTCTAAACCAGGACCGAACCAGGACTAAACCAGGACTGAACCAGGACTGAACCAGGACTAAACCAGGACTAAACCAGGACCGAACCAGGACTAAACCAGGACTAAACCAGGACTAAACCAGGACTAAACCAGGTCTAAACCAGGACCGAACCAGGACTAAACCAGGACTGAACCAGGACTGAACCAGGACTAAACCAGGACTAAACCAGGACCGAACCAGGACTAAACCAGGACTAAACCAGGACTAAACCAGGACCGAACCAGGACTAAACCAGGACTAAACCAGGACTAAACCAGGACTAAACCAGGACTGAACCAGGACTAAACCAGGACTAAACCAGGACTAAACCAGGACTGAACCAGGTCTAAACCAGGACTAAACCAGGACTGAACCAGGACTAAACCAGGACTAAACCAGGACTAAACCAGGACTGAACCAGGTCTAAACCAGGACTAAACCAGGACTAAACCAGGACTGAACCAGGACTAAACCAGGACTAAACCAGGACTAAACCAGGACTGAACCAGGACTAAACCAGGACTGAACCAGGACTAAACCAGGACTAAACCAGGACTGAACCAGGACTAAACCAGGACTAAACCAGGACTAAACCAGGACTGAACCAGGACTAAACCAGGACTAAACCAGGACTAAACCAGGACTGAACCAGGACTAAACCAGGTCTAAACCAGGACTAAACCAGGTCTAAACCAGGACTGAACCAGGACTGAACCAGGACTAAACCAGGACTAAACGAGGTCTAAACCAGGACTAAACCAGGACTGAACCAGGACTAAACCAGGTCTAAACCAGGACTGAACCAGGTCTAAACCAGGTCTAAACCAGGAGTAAACCAGGACCGAACCAGGACTAAACCAGGTCTAAACCAGGACTAAACCAGGTCTAAACCAGGACTAGATTCTTCAAACATGACAAATCCAACTTCAGAGGGTCAGAGAAGAAACGACTAGAACATGGAGAAACATCTGAGGAGTCTGTTTTAAGACTGACCAGAAAAGTTCCTCGGGTTGTAAAAATATAAAAACTATTCAACAAGTGTCGAACTGAAAAATCCCACAAACAAATGGAACAAATGACAAACGTGATCTTCCTCAAACCGTTTCAGAGCCTGTGCAGAACCACACGGAAACTTCAAGAAAGCCCTGGGATGTGATGCTGAAAATGGCATATTCTTTTCTTCAGAATCAAAATGTTTGTTTAGAAACACTAAATTTTCCACAGTGCGGCTTTAGGGAAGTTTCAGGTTTGAGTTTCGGTGGCTTAACCACAGAGTTCTGCAGAGGAGCTGCAAACTTCCTCCTGACACACTTCATCGTCTCTTCACCTCCTCCACGTTGGAGAAGTGTCGGTGGTTTTGGAGATTTGTGCCGGTGTTTTCACCGCTGAGCCTCAGGAGGAGGTACAGCGACCTGTGAATGTTTTCTTCTGTTTTCTTCTGTTTTCTTCTGTTCACCTCATTCCGCCGTCGTTATTGTGTTATATTGTGTTATTCTGTACGGAGCCGATCTCCACAGCAGCTCAGTCCAGACGATAAACATGTTTAAAGCCTCAGACGATCAGTGACATGAACATTTTACACAAATGAACCTCAAACCACCATCTGTGGTGGTCCACAGATGTGGACAGGCCCTGAATGCCCTGAAGGCCCTGAGACCCTGTAAAGGGTCTGAATACGTATACGAAGAAGTATTCAGACCCTTTACATGGTCAGAAGTATTCAGACCCTTTACATGTCAGAAGTATTCAGACCCTTTACATGGTCAGAAGTATTCAGACCCTTTACATGGTCAGAAGTATTCAGACCCTTTACATGGTCAGAAGTATTCAGACCCTTTACATGGTCAGAAGTATTCAGACCCTTTACATGTCAGAAGTATTCTGACCCTTTACATGTCAGAAGTATTCAGACCCCTTTACATGGTCAGAAGTATTCAGACCCTTTACATGGTCAGAAGTATTCAGACCCTTTACATGTCAGAAGTATTCAGACCCCTTTACATGGTCAGAAGTATTCAGACCCTTTACATGGTCAGAAGTATTCAGACCCTTTACATGGTCAGAAGTATTCTGACCCTTTACATGTCAGAAGTATTCAGACCCCTTTACATGGTCAGAAGTATTCAGACCCTTTACATGGTCAGAAGTATTCAGACCCTTTACATGGTCAGAAGTATTCAGACCCTTTACATGGTCAGAAGTATTCAGACCCTTTACATGGTCAGAGGTATTCAGACCCTTTACATGGTCAGAAGTATTCAGACCCTTTACATGGTCAGAAGTATTCAGACCCTTTACATGGTCAGAAGTATTCAGACCCTTTACTGTGACACTCATATATTTCACTCAGGTTGTGTCCATTTGTTGTGATCCTCCTTGAGATGTTCTCCACCTTCACTGGAGTCCAGCTGTGATTGATTAAAGTGATTGGATTGATTAGGAAAGCCACACACCTGTCTATATAAGAGCTCACAGCTCACAGTGCAGGTCAGAGCAAATGACAATCATGAGGTCAAAGGAAGTGCCTGAAGAGCTCAGAGACACAACTGTGGAAGGGTCACAAAAACATTTGTGCTGCACTTAAGGTTCCTAAGAGCACAGGGGCCTCCAGAACCCTTCAATGGAAGACGTTTGGGACGAGCAGAACCCTTCCTAGAGCCGTCCGGTCAAACTGAGCGATCGGGGGAGAAGAGCCTCGGTGACAGAGGTAAAGCAGAACCCAAAGATCACTGTGGCTGAGCTCCAGAGATACGCTCGGGAGATGGACAAAGTTTAGGAAAGTCGACCATCACTGCAGCTCCACCAGTCGGGGCTTTATGGCAGAGTGGCCCGACGGAAGCCTCTCCTCAGTGAAGACACATGAAAGACACATGGAGTTTGTAAAAAACACCTGAAGGACGGCACAGGAGGACGGCCCCACGTCGCTCCACGTCAGGCCCCGTGGAGGAAGGGCACCAGACGGCAGGCCCCCTGCCCAGCCGACAGGAGCAGCTGCAGGTGTAGGAGAGACACGCACGATGCCAGACAGGCACTTTTGACCTCCATCAGCTGTGGATCTTCTTCCTGGAGTCACTGACCTCTGGTGCATGTTTAGGTGCAGGAGGGGCAAGTGAAGAACGGACAGGAGCGTGGACAGGGGCGTGGACAGGGGCGTGGACAGGAGCGCGGACAGGAGCGTGGACAGGGGCGTGGACAGGAGGTGGAGGTGGAGCATCAGGCTGTGGGGGGGGGGGGCAGGACGACCGGTCGCAATCGAAGGAAAGGTGAACGCGGCCGAGTACGGGGATATCCTAGATGAAAACCTTCTCCAGAGTTCAGGACCTCAGACTGGGCCGAAGGTTCACCTATGGGCAGAAATATGTGCCACCAGAAACTGAATTTGAATCACAAAATTTGAAATTGTATTTTTAAATTTGAAATTGTATTTTTAAATTTGAAATTGTATTTTTAAATTTGAAATTGTATTTTTTAATTTGAATCATTGCATTGAAAAATTGAATCTGAATAGTACCATTTGAAATTGAATTTATTAGTTTGTAACAGGAATCTAATAAAAGCTCTCTCGAAATCGTTCTCGAAATTCAAATTCAGTTCACAAAATTCAAATTCAGTTCACAAAATTCAAATTCAGTTTACAAAATTCAAATTCAAGTTAAAGCAGCAGACAGAGGAGTCCTGTATATCTGAACTCGATTGCTCTTCCTTCATCCTTAAAGTACCAGGATGTTTGTCACAGTAAATTTGAATTTGAATTTTGTAAACTGAATTTGAATTTCGAGAACGATTTCGAGAGAGCTTTTATTAGATTCCTGTTACAAACTAATAAATTCAATTTCAAATGGTACTACTGTATTCAGATTCAATTTTTCAATGCAATGATTCAAATTAAAAAATACAATTTCAAATTTAAAAATACAATTTCAAATTATGTGATTCAAATTCAGTTTCTGGTGGCACATATTTCTGCCCATATTCACCTTCCAACAAGACGATGACCCTAAACACACGGCTAAAAGAACGAAGGAGCGGCTTCACCACAACTCCGGCCCAGAGCCCTGACTTAAACCCAACTGAGCATCTCTGGAGAGACCTGAAAATGTCTCCACCAACGTTCACCGTCCAACCTGTCTGCTTCACACGACAGAAGTTTTCATATTGTGTTTGTGGAGCTTCTGTGTTTGTCTCTAAAATCTGTTCTAAATCTCTTCATCTTCTGATTCTTGTGGTTCAGTTTTGGACTTTAGTCATAAAAGTAGCAGAAGTAGTTTTTACCTGTGTCCAGTAGAACCATGAGGCTGATCAGAGTGAACGTGCTCCATCTGAACATCTCCATCTTCTGCTGTATCTTCTGCTCCGTCTCTGAGGTTTTGAAGTCTTCACAGGATGTTCACTTCCTCTGCCCTCTGCACGACATCTGCAGCTCTGTGGTTTCAGCTTTTTTATAAGTTTCACTTTCGGGTCATTCCAGAATTGGGCGACATTTGGGCTTTAAAATTCTTGAAAAATAAACCTTCACTTTTCTGATTTTCTGCTACATATTCATCAATAATAGGTCATAAACTATCAAATGCTTGATTAGCTCAGCTTATGGATCAATGGTAATTTTTTTATTATATGATTTATTTGGTTTATTTGGTTTATTTCCTCTAATCGCAGTAACGGGGTTGCAGGTAACAGGGTTGCAGATCCGCACTAATGTTCACTTTAACTCAGTCCTGGTTTAGTCCTGTTTGGACCTGGTTTGGACCTGGTTTAGTTCTGGTTTGGACCTGGTTTGGACCTGGTTTGGACCTGGCACTAATCTCTAATCGCAGTAACAGGGTTGCAGGTAACAGGGTTGCAGATCCGCAACCCTGTTCGCTTTATCTCAGGAGGAGAAGCTGTTTAGCTGTTACTGCTAATCAAGAGGAAAAACTTATTTATGCAAATAAGTAAAGGAAAATAATAATAATTGTCTTATTCTGATCATTTGCATAACAGGGTTGCATGAGGCAGAGTGAGACATTCAATCCAGGCTAACTGTTTTATAAAAATATGAAAAATAGAAGAGAAGATAAACCTTTGCTCTGCCCATTCTTTTGGAAAACTGTTTGATGATGTTGAGTCCAGGGAATCATGTGGTTCACTGTTGATTGATTGATTGATTGATTGATCATGTGCTTCTGTTTTCTTCTTCTTCTACCAGACTAAAAATGTTCTGGTAACAGGGCTGGTGCAGGTTGTGGGACACATGTTCCATGAATAATAATTATTATTTGAAATATTATGTCTATTAAAACAAATGTTCCCACAGTTACAAGAGATGGAAATGAAACTAATTATAGAAAAAACAAGAAATTTCAATTTAATTTTAACTGTTTTATTTGAGATTCAGTTTGGTCGTTAGAGGAAAATGGCATTTTGGGGGAACTCCAGGCTTATTTGGTATTTTAAAAACTATTTTCAAGCATTTTCTCTTAGTTTTTTTTAGATTTGGTCTCAGGACAAGTAAATTCCCTCAGAAACTGTATGTTTTAGTATTTTGCATGTGGATTATTTAATATTTGATGGGTGGGATGTAAAATGACCCTTTGGCTTTTGTCACTCCCTTTACTCTCTGCTCTAACTCCTCCCCCTTCAGAACCTCCTGCAGCACATCAGGTTTGTCCAGGTGTTCTGTTCTGTTCTGGAGAATTGTCCTGTGGAGACATAGTCCCTCCAGTGTGTCCTGGGTCTTCTGCCTTCGACTATGGATCCTCCTGTGGGTGGTGGGTCCACAGGAGGACGGCCCCACGTCGCTCCACGTCAGGCCCCGTGGAGGAAGGGCACCAGACGGCAGGCCCCCTGCCCAGCCGACAGGAGCAGCTGCAGGTGTAGGAGAGACACGCACGATGCCAGACAGGCACTTTTGACCTCCATCAGCTGTGGATCTTCTTCCTGGAGTCACTGACCTCTGGTGCATGTTTAGGTGCAGGAGGGGCAAGTGAAGAACGGACAGGAGCGCGGACAGGGGCGTGGACAGGAGCGTGGACAGGATCGTGGACAGGAGCGCGGACAGGAGCGTGGACAGGATCGTGGACAGGAGCGCGGACAGGAGCGCGGACAGGGGCGCGGACAGGGGCGTGGACAGGAGCGTGGACAGGAGCGTGGACAGGACCGTGGACAGGGGCGTGGACAGGGGCGTGGACAGGAGCGTGGACAGGGGCGTGGACAGGGGCGTGGACAGGAGCGCGGACAGGACCGTGGACAGGGGCGTGGACAGGAGCGCGGACAGGAGCGCGGACAGGGGCGTGGACAGGAGGGCGGACAGGAGCGCGGACAGGAGCGCGGACAGGAGCGCGGACAGGAGCGCGGACAGGAGCGTGGACAGGAGCGCGGACAGGGGCGTGGACAGGGGCGTGGACAGGAGCGCGGACAGGAGCGCGGACAGGAGGGCGGACAGGAGCGCGGACAGGAGCGCGGACAGGAGCGCGGACAGGGACAGGATCGTGGACAGGAGCGCGGACAGGGGCGTGGACAGGGGCGTGGACAGGGGCGTGGACAGGAGCGTGGACAGGAGCGTGGACAGGAGTGTGGACAGGAGCGCGGACAGGAGCGCGGACAGGAGCGTGGACAGGAGCGCGGACAGGGACAGGAGCGTGGACAGGAGCGCGGACAGGGGCGTGGACAGGGGCGTGGACAGGAGCGCGGACAGGAGCGCGGACAGGGACAGGATCGTGGACAGGAGCGCGGACAGGAGCGCGGACAGGAGGGCGGACAGGAGCGCGGACAGGGACAGGGGCGTGGACAGGAGCGTGGACAGGGACAGGGGCGTGGACAGGAGCGTGGACAGGAGGGCGGACAGGAGCGCGGACAGGGACAGGGGCGTGGACAGGAGCGCGGACAGGGACAGGGGCGTGGACAGGAGCGTGGACAGGGACAGGGGCGTGGACAGGAGCGCGGACAGGGACAGGGGCGTGGACAGGAGCGTGGACAGGGACAGGGGCGTGGACAGGAGCGCGGACAGGAGGGCGGACAGGAGCGCGGACAGGGACAGGATCGTGGACAGGAGCGCGGACAGGAGCGCAGACAGGAGCGCGGACAGGGACAGGATCGTGGACAGGAGCGCGGACAGGAGCGCGGACAGGAGGGCGGACAGGAGCGCGGACAGGGACAGGGGCGTGGACAGGAGCGTGGACAGGGACAGGGGCGTGGACAGGAGCGTGGACAGGAGGGCGGACAGGAGCGCGGACAGGGACAGGGGCGTGGACAGGAGCGCGGACAGGGACAGGGGCGTGGACAGGAGCGCGGACAGGGGCGTGGACAGGGGCGTGGACAGGAGCGCGGACAGGAGCGCGGACAGGAGCGCGGACAGGAGGGCGGACAGGAGCGCGGACAGGAGCGCGGACAGGAGCGCGGACAGGGACAGGATCGTGGACAGGAGCGCGGACAGGGGCGTGGACAGGGGCGTGGACAGGAGCGCGGACAGGAGCGCGGACAGGAGCGCGGACAGGAGCGCGGACAGGAGCGCGGACAGGAGCGCGGACAAGAGCGCGGACAGGGGCGTGGACAGGAGCGCGGACAGGGACAGGAGCGTGGACAGGATCGTGGACAGGAGCGCGGACAGGAGCGCGGACAGGAGCGCGGACAAGAGCGCGGACAGGGGCGTGGACAGGAGCGCGGACAGGAGCGCGGACAGGAGGGCGGACAGGGGCGTGGACAGGAGCGCGGACAGGGACAGGAGCGTGGACAGGATCGTGGACAGGAGCGCGGACAGGAGCGCGGACAAGAGCGCGGACAGGGGCGTGGACAGGAGCGCGGACAGGGACAGGAGCGTGGACAGGATCGTGGACAGGAGCGCGGACAGGAGCGCGGACAGGGGCGTGGACAGGAGCGCGGACAGGAGCGCGGACAGGAGGGCGGACAGGAGCGCGGACAGGAGCGCAGACAGGAGCGCGGACAGGGACAGGATCGTGGACAGGAGCGCGGACAGGAGGGCGGACAGGAGCGCGGACAGGAGCGCAGACAGGAGCGCGGACAGGGACAGGATCGTGGACAGGAGCGCGGACAGGAGCGCGGACAGGAGGGCGGACAGGAGCGCGGACAGGGACAGGGGCGTGGACAGGAGCGTGGACAGGGACAGGGGCGTGGACAGGAGCGTGGACAGGAGGGCGGACAGGAGCGCGGACAGGGACAGGGGCGTGGACAGGAGCGCGGACAGGGACAGGGGCGTGGACAGGAGCGTGGACAGGGACAGGAGCGTGGACAGGAGCGCGGACAGGAGGGCGGACAGGAGCGCGGACAGGGACAGGGGCGTGGACAGGAGCGCGGACAGGGACAGGAGCGTGGACAGGATCGTGGACAGGAGCGCGGACAGGAGCGCGGACAGGAGCGCGGACAAGAGCGCGGACAGGGGCGTGGACAGGAGCGCGGACAGGAGCGCGGACAGGAGGGCGGACAGGAGCGCGGACAGGAGCGCAGGCAGGAGCGCGGACAGGGGCGTGGACAGGGGCGTGGACAGGAGCGCGGACAGGAGCGCGGACAGGAGGGCGGACAGGAGCGCGGACAGGAGCGCGGACAGGAGCGCGGACAGGGACAGGATCGTGGACAGGAGCGCGGACAGGGGCGTGGACAGGGGCGTGGACAGGGGCGTGGACAGGAGCGTGGACAGGAGCGTGGACAGGAGTGTGGACAGGAGCGCGGACAGGAGCGCGGACAGGAGCGTGGACAGGAGCGCGGACAGGGACAGGAGCGTGGACAGGAGCGCGGACAGGGGCGTGGACAGGGGCGTGGACAGGAGCGCGGACAGGAGCGCGGACAGGGACAGGATCGTGGACAGGAGCGCGGACAGGAGCGCGGACAGGAGGGCGGACAGGAGCGCGGACAGGGACAGGGGCGTGGACAGGAGCGTGGACAGGGACAGGGGCGTGGACAGGAGCGTGGACAGGAGGGCGGACAGGAGCGCGGACAGGGACAGGGGCGTGGACAGGAGCGCGGACAGGGACAGGGGCGTGGACAGGAGCGTGGACAGGGACAGGGGCGTGGACAGGAGCGCGGACAGGGACAGGGGCGTGGACAGGAGCGTGGACAGGGACAGGGGCGGGGGGAGGAGGGGGGACAGGAGGGGGGACGGGAGCGCGGACAGGGACAGGATCGTGGACAGGGAGCGCGGACAGGAGCGCAGACAGGAGCGCGGACAGGGACAGGATCGTGGACAGGAGCGCGGACAGGAGCGCGGACAGGAGGGCGGACAGGAGCGCGGACAGGGACAGGGGCGTGGACAGGAGCGTGGACAGGGACAGGGGCGTGGACAGGAGCGTGGACAGGAGGGCGGACAGGAGCGCGGACAGGGACAGGGGCGTGGACAGGAGCGCGGACAGGGACAGGGGCGTGGACAGGAGCGCGGACAGGGGCGTGGACAGGGGCGTGGACAGGAGCGCGGACAGGAGCGCGGACAGGAGCGCGGACAGGAGGGCGGACAGGAGCGCGGACAGGAGCGCGGACAGGAGCGCGGACAGGGACAGGATCGTGGACAGGAGCGCGGACAGGGGCGTGGACAGGGGCGTGGACAGGAGCGCGGACAGGAGCGCGGACAGGAGCGCGGACAGGAGCGCGGACAGGAGCGCGGACAGGAGCGCGGACAAGAGCGCGGACAGGGGCGTGGACAGGAGCGCGGACAGGGACAGGAGCGTGGACAGGATCGTGGACAGGAGCGCGGACAGGAGCGCGGACAGGAGCGCGGACAAGAGCGCGGACAGGGGCGTGGACAGGAGCGCGGACAGGAGCGCGGACAGGAGGGCGGACAGGGGCGTGGACAGGAGCGCGGACAGGGACAGGAGCGTGGACAGGATCGTGGACAGGAGCGCGGACAGGAGCGCGGACAAGAGCGCGGACAGGGGCGTGGACAGGAGCGCGGACAGGGACAGGAGCGTGGACAGGATCGTGGACAGGAGCGCGGACAGGAGCGCGGACAGGGGCGTGGACAGGAGCGCGGACAGGAGCGCGGACAGGAGGGCGGACAGGAGCGCGGACAGGAGCGCAGACAGGAGCGCGGACAGGGACAGGATCGTGGACAGGAGCGCGGACAGGAGGGCGGACAGGAGCGCGGACAGGAGCGCAGACAGGAGCGCGGACAGGGACAGGATCGTGGACAGGAGCGCGGACAGGAGCGCGGACAGGAGGGCGGACAGGAGCGCGGACAGGGACAGGGGCGTGGACAGGAGCGTGGACAGGGACAGGGGCGTGGACAGGAGCGTGGACAGGAGGGCGGACAGGAGCGCGGACAGGGACAGGGGCGTGGACAGGAGCGCGGACAGGGACAGGGGCGTGGACAGGAGCGTGGACAGGGACAGGAGCGTGGACAGGAGCGCGGACAGGAGGGCGGACAGGAGCGCGGACAGGGACAGGGGCGTGGACAGGAGCGCGGACAGGGACAGGAGCGTGGACAGGATCGTGGACAGGAGCGCGGACAGGAGCGCGGACAGGAGCGCGGACAAGAGCGCGGACAGGGGCGTGGACAGGAGCGCGGACAGGAGCGCGGACAGGAGGGCGGACAGGAGCGCGGACAGGAGCGCAGGCAGGAGCGCGGACAGGGACAGGATCGTGGACAGGAGCGCGGACAGGAGGGCGGACAGGAGCGCGGACAGGAGCGCAGACAGGAGCGCGGACAGGGACAGGATCGTGGACAGGAGCGCGGACAGGAGCGCGGACAGGAGGGCGGACAGGAGCGCGGACAGGGACAGGGGCGTGGACAGGAGCGTGGACAGGGACAGGGGCGTGGACAGGAGCGTGGACAGGAGGGCGGACAGGAGCGCGGACAGGGACAGGGGCGTGGACAGGAGCGCGGACAGGGACAGGGGCGTGGACAGGAGCGTGGACAGGGACAGGGGCGTGGACAGGAGCGCGGACAGGAGGGCGGACAGGAGCGCGGACAGGGACAGGGGCGTGGACAGGAGCGCGGACAGGGACAGGGGCGTGGACAGGAGCGTGGACAGGAGCGCGGACAGGGGCGTGGACAGGATCGTGGACAGGAGCGCGGACAGGAGCGCGGACAGGGGCGTGGACAGGAGCGTGGACAGGAGCGCGGACAGGGGCGTGGACAGGGGCGTGGACAGGAGCGTGGACAGGAGCGTGGACAGGAGCGTGGACAGGAGCGTGGACAGGAGCGCGGACAGGGGCGTGGACAGGGGCGTGGACAGGATCGTGGACAGGGGCGTGGACAGGAGCGCGGACAGGGGCGTGGACAGGGGCGTGGACAGGAGCGCGGACAGGGGCGTGGACAGGGGCGTGGACAGGATCGTGGACAGGGGCGCGGACAGGAGCGCGGACAGGGGCGTGGACAGGAGCGTGGACAGGAGCGTGGACAGGAGCGCGGACAGGGGCGTGGACAGGAGCGTGGACAGGAGCGTGGACAGGGGCGTGGACAGGGGCGTGGACAGGAGCGTGGACAGGAGCGTGGACAGGAGCGTGGACAGGGGCGTGGACAGGAGCGTGGACAGGGGCGCGGACAGGGGCGTGGACAGGGGCGTGGACAGGATCGTGGACAGGGGCGTGGACAGGAGCGTGGACAGGAGCGTGGACAGGAGCACGGACAGGGGCGTGGACAGGGGCGTGGACAGGAGCGCGGACAGGAGCGTGGACAGGGGCGTGGACAGGAGCGTGTGAGTGCTGCTGTTTGGCTGCTTGGGTTGGTGGAGCAGGACATGGTGTTGTTTTCCTCCTGTGACCCTCCTCTGGACATCAGAGCGCTACAGAGTGCACACGCCTGTCTCCACGGCAACTGAGCATGGGAGCCTCTCTGCACAGCGTAAAGCTCCAGAGGTCCAGCAGAAGCACCTACACCTGCTCCACCCCAGAGCTGCACACACCTGAACCACGCAGACAGGCCCTCCCGTCGTCAGGCGTGTTCACCTCGGTCCTGATGTCCACAGAAGGAGGTCAGAGGTCAGAGACCGGCTGCTGCAGCAGAGGCGCCGCCGCCATGGATGACGCTCATGTTTCCTCTGGACACTCCGGTTTCCCCAAACCCAGAGGAGGAGCACAAACGCTTGAAGGTGCTCAGGCTGGAGGACATGGAGCTGCAGTGGTGCTCAGACTTTTCATTTTTGAATTAAACATTTGAGTTTTCCCAACGTGCAATATTGTTTTATTATTATTATTACTTATTCGAATTATTACTTATTGTATTATTATTATTACTTACAGTATCTTTATGCCATTCTTGCTGCACTTTTTCTTTCTTGTTCAAACTGTCTCTGCCTGGAGCTAATGTGACAAGTACATTTCTCCTGCGTGAGATCAATAAAGTCTGATCTGATCTTATCTTTTAATGTCAGTTTGACATTATCAATAGGCTCAGCTTATTACATTTTTTATATTTGTGATGATATGTTTAAGAAAAAAATTATGCAAAAGAACAAATTAAAATGCAAATAAGATAAAAATGTCGAGGTTTTTATGAATTTTCCAGGAGCGGCTGTGCCCTGCTGTGTGAGATCTATTCTTTTATTTCTTTTAATGTTCTTCATATCTGTGGGAACCGTCTCACCTCACCATTTGTTTCTCCATATGGTGTATACATCAAGTGTGGCTATAGGTTATAAAAGGCTGTAAACTAATTTGAGGTGTGACCCTTTCCTTTGGGTTTATACACAGGGTGCTGTAAACAGCTAATGCTACATTTACTGTGGGGTTGTGTTGTGACAGTTGTTGTCTGATTGGCTGACCTCACTATTTGACACTCTGCATAGTTAAACTATTCTCTGATAGGGTAGTTGTTGTTGATGTCATAAATATTCAACAGTGTACTGTATTTAAAGACAGCCCCTTGTGGTGTTTGTGTGTGTGTGTGTGTGTGTGTGTGTGTGATCTGCCCCCACCTGGGGGTGAAGACCCGCTAACGTCTCTCTGCTAAGCTGCAACATGGATGCTGAAGATGCCTGATGTCACCATTTTGTTTCTATTCTGCTATTTTTACATTAAAATGCTGAATAACCTCAATTTCGACTATGCCTTCCTTCACACCTCCTTCTGACCCATTTTTTTGAAACTGACAGTTTTGGCGCCCAACGTGGGGCCAGAAGGAAAGGTCAATGTGGGGCTGGAAGGAAAGGTTGAAAGGCATCGAAGATGAGGCTGATGGTCGACAGAGAAGAAGAAGGGGAGGAGATGCTCCATGCACCCAGAGGTTCCAGGTACTGATCTCTAAGAATTTTTAAATTAATTGTGATGATGAAACAAACTGGGACTTCTGAAATAAATTATTCGGTGATGTTGTCTAGCCATACAAGATGAACTAAAATTGCATGCTTAAATTTTGTATTTATGGTCGCTCTTATTAAGAATATGTAAGAAGAATCTGGGAATCTGTTGTTTTGATGCTTTTTTATGTTAAGAAATTTGGATTTTTTTGGTTGGTTTTGTGTGGATGGACATCAGATCTAAATGTGTAACTAAAATATAAGAGATCTTAAGATTGCCTGTTCAGAATGAACATGGGACAAGTTGCTGTAAATTACTCGAAGAGTTAATCTGCAGATAATTAATATGCTAAACCCTGCAAAAGCAGAGAAGTTAATAGTTAAGGTAAGTCCAAGTGGTTCAACAAAAGAAGATGTTTTGTTTTAAAATTGAGCTCTGGAAAACGTGTGAGTTAGTTAAATGTTATTTCATCTTAGTTCTGCAAAGGGTGCAGATGTTTTTTGGTTATTTGGGGTTTTTGATTATTTGTGATTCATTATATGTATCACCTCTGGTAATCTAAATCGATCAATATGAGATTAATATTCTAGTGAAAGGTGAATAGGAGTTCTATTAAAATATTAAAAATGAGGTTGTTTTAGCTGATGTTAAAATGTTACTGTTGCAGATAAATATAGTTCATTAGATAGATCAGACTATGTCTATTTTTTGATAAACATTTTTTTAGGGGTAATTTATCTCACTATGTCCCAGCTTGTGTCATGGTTTCAATTGATTTGAATTCTGAGTTCAGGTACTGGAGAAGTTGACTGAGCAAATCAGTTTTTGCTCAAACTCCTGGCATGCCCCTCAGAAGTTGTGAAATCTTACACCACAAAGTCCTTGTGACATCTGAAGACCAGTCTATTCTGGCTGTTTGTGTGAGGAGAATGAAGGAGCTTCACCATTTTTGGACTCAGAGGTGTCTGTTTTTGATGTCTGTTCATTTTTTGCTGATGTAGGCAACTGTGCTCTCAAATCAGCGCCAACCCAGTATCAAACAGGAGTTTGATGAGAGTGTTCAACAAATCAGAGAGATTTTTGCATTATAATTCTGAGATGACAAAAAGCTCATATCAAGGAAACAGTCTCTTCAAACTGTAAAGGAAGCTGTAAAAGCTGCAACCACACAGCTGGAGCGCGTCGTAAAAGAGTGCTCAGAAGGACGACACGTTTGTGGTGCAGGAGAAGGCTGTGTTAAAATCCAGTCTGCTTCTTTTTTATCTTGATGGACATTTTTTGATAAGTGTGGATAGACTAAGTCATCTAGTTTGTTCACTGAAGAGTCAGCGTCACTTATAGGTTCAATGGTGATGCAATTGTACATTGCTGGCTTTGAAATCTTTGAGTACAACAGCATGGAGCAGCTGTGCATAAGGAGACAACTGTGGCTCTTTCCTGTCTGCTGAGTTATTTCAACAACGTCGGCGACGTCTGAGTGTGACATCATCTAACACTCTGTTGAATCCAGGAAGAGAACGATTGGTGAACTGAGAGACATTCTTCCATCTAACTTCGAAGGGAGGAGTGCACTTTTCCAGGAGAGTTCTGTATTGATTTCTGTGTTGATGGTTACATTCTGAAAGCTAAGTCTAAAATTGGGGTTTACTAACTACATTCATATGTAAATTCAATATTTTGGTTATTATTGGGTGAGCACATGTGATTATGTGCTCAAAGGGAGGAATTGTGAGATCTATTCTTTTATTTCTTTTAATGTTCTTCATATCTGTGGGAACCGTCTCACCTCACCACTTGTTTCTCCATATGGTGTATACATCAAGTGTGGCTATAGGTTATAAAAGGCTGTAAACTAATTTGAGGTGTGACCCTTTCCTTTGGGTTTATACACAGGGGGCTGTAAACAGCTAATGCTACATTTACTGTGGGGTTGTGTTGTGACAGTTGTTGTCTGATTGGCTGACCTCACTATTTGACACTCTGCATAGTTAAACTATTCTCTGATAGGGTAGTTGTTGTTGATGTCATAAATATTCAACAGTGTACTGTATTTAAAGAGAGTCCCTTGTGGTGTTTGTGTGTGTGTGTGTGTGTGTGTGTGTGTGATCTGCCCCCACCTGGGGAGGTCCCTCTTCACGTCTCTCTGCTAAGCTGCAACATGGATGCTGAAGATGCCTGATGTCACCATTTTGTTTCTATTCTGCTATTTTTACATTAAAATGCTGAATAACCTGAATTTCGACTATGCCTTCCTTCAGACCTCCTTCTGACCCATTTTTTTTTAAACTGACAGCTGCCACCTGGGGGTGAAGACGGAACGACGTTAGAACATGAGAGGAAGGTAAAAAAAATAAAGATTCTCCAGAATCTCCAGTTGAAAGTGTTTAAAGGTCCCATGACATGGTACTTCTTGATGCTTTTATATGGCTCCTTAATGGTTCCCTAATACTGTAAATGAATCCTTCTTCAAAATCAACACTCAGTGCATGAGAAACAGAGATAAGATGAAAAAGAGTAATTTTTCTCTCTCTGAACAAGCCATAATGGGCGTTGTTGCTTGAATGCAAATGAGGAGAAAAGAGCTGGCCAATAGTAGAGGGTGGGGGCGTGGCCAAACTCTCCGCTCAGAGCTCTGAGCTCTCAGCTGATCCATTTCCGTGTTTTTGCACAGGGGGAGAGATTTGAAGCCTTCCATTGAAAAATAAACACATTTCCACAGAAAATAAAATTAAACCACTGCTGTTCAAAGGTCCAGAGGCTCAGATAAAGGACTTCCGAGCCTAGAAACACTCGGACGTGCCTCCAGGCAAATAAAAAAACGCATTTCGCATTGCCTAGCGCATTCGCAGTCCAAACTCTCTGGGCGTGATTTACAGAGACGCTGAGTTCAGACAGACGGGGGTGGAACTGCATTTGCATTTCTTTTTTCGATCTGACGTCAATAAGTTTCCTTGTTCAAAATCGCCCGTTTGAGCTCCGATTTTTTGTAACGTAGAAAAGGATCGCAAATGCTCAGTTTAGACATTTCGCAACTTTTAACGGTGGGGGGGGGGGGGCTAAACAGGGTAGGGGAGCTCACATTAACGTTCAAAAACCTCAGAAAGTGAACATTTCATGCCATGGGACCTTTAAAAGTCAAATAAGAAACATAAATCCTGGTTAGTCTGAGTCTGGTCTTCAGTGACTCGCGTTCCTCGGAGAGTTCGTTTAGGTCATGGAGTCACAGCTCAGACCGACACAGGAGACACTCACATGCCTCTATGGTGGAGTGTTCAGTGGTTGTCATGGCGACACACTGCACACACGAGTAAACACTTTCAACACATTTTAATCTTCCCGTGATCAAGTCGAGCATTCATGGAGATAAAATAAAGATCTAACAGAGCTTCAGACAGAGCAGTGCCCTCTGTTAGCGGTTACAGAGTCTCTGAGACGCCCAAACCACTTCCTGATCTGCCGCCGCACAGCCCTCTGCACTCTCTAAAGCTCCACTGTGGAACTTTCCTGTCTCCATGTGTCCAAACGCGACTGGCGGAGGACCCCCTCACCACCTGGTGCAGAGAAAACTCCCTGGACAACTCCCTCTGTGGTGAAGGCCCCTCCAGACCTCAGACCCACTAACCTGCTGTGTTCCAAACAGGAAGTGAACATGACCACCCTTTGGCTCCATCGACTCTGGCTCCAGTTCACTTTTCATTGGAACTTCAGGTTTGATTGAGCGTGGAGCTGCTAAAGCAGCGGTGCAGGAGGGAGGATCTGACCTGTAACCTGGCCTGGACTCCTGGCCTGGACTCCTCCTCCTGTCTTCACCATCTGCTTCTTCACGCTCTTCTATTCATCCAGGAACAAAGGAACAAAAGTCCTCCTCCCTCTGCTCCAGAGCCCCAAGCTCCGAACCCCGGACCGAACCCCGGACCGAACTCTGGACCGAACTCCGGACCGAACTCCGGACCGAACTCTGGACCGAACCCCGGACCGAACCCCGGACCGAACCCCGGACCGAACTCTGGACCGAACCCCGGACCGAACTCTGGACCGAACTCTGGACCGAACTCTGGACTGAACCCCGGACCGAACTCTGGACCGAACTCTGGACCGAACTCTGGACCGAACTCCGGACTGAACTCCGGACCGAACTCTGGACCGAACCCCGGACCGAACCCCGGACCGAACCCCGGACCGAACCCCGGACTGAACTCCGGACTGAACTCTGGACCGAACTCCGGACCGAACTCTGGACCGAACTCTGGACCGAACTCCGGACCGAACTCTGGACCGAACTCCGGACCGAACCCCGGACCGAACCCCGGACCGAACCCCGGACCGAACTCTGGACCGAACCCCGGACCGAACCCCGGACCGAACCCCGGACCGAACTCTGGACCGAACTCCGGACCGAACTCTGGACCGAACTCCGGACCGAACCCCGGACCGAACCCCGGACCGAACTCTGGACTGAACTCTGGACCGAACTCTGGACTGAACTCTGGACCGAACTCTGGACCGAACTCCGGACCGAACCCCGGACCGAACTCTGGACCGAACTCTGGACTGAACCCCGGAACGAACTCTGGACTGAACTCTGGACTGAACTCTGGACCGAACCCCGGACCGAACTCTGGACCAAACCCCGGAACGAACTCTGGACTGAACTCTGGACTGAACTCTGGACCGAACCCCGGACCGAACCCCGGACCGAACCCCGGACCGAACTCTGGACCGAACTCTGGACTGAACTCTGGACCGAACTCTGGACCGAACTCCGGACCGAACTCTGGACTGAACTCTGGACCGAACCCCGGACCGAACCCCGGACCGAACTCTGGACTGAACTCTGGACTGAACTCTGGACTGAACTCTGGACCGAACCCCGGACCGAACCCCGGACCGAACCCCGGACCGAACTCTGGACTGAACTCTGGACCGAACTCCGGACCGAACTCTGGACCGAACCCCGGACCGAACTCTGGACTGAACTCCGGACCGAACTCTGGACTGAACTCTGGACCGAACTCCGGACCGAACTCTGGACTGAACTCCGGACCGAACCCCGGACCGAACCCCGGACCGAACTCTGGACTGAACTCTGGACTGAACTCTGGACTGAACTCTGGACTGAACTCTGGACCGAACCCCGGACCGAACCCCGGACCGAACCCCGGACCGAACCCCGGACCGAACTCTGGACTGAACTCTGGACTGAACTCTGGACCGAACTCCGGACCGAACTCTGGACCGAACTCCGGACCGAACTCTGGACTGAACTCCGGACCGAACCCCGGACCGAACCCCGGACCGAACTCTGGACCGAACTCTGGACCGAACTCTGGACCGAACCCCGGAACGAACTCTGGACCGAACTCTGGACTGAACTCTGGACCGAACCTTTGTTAGACTTTAATCTGAACTTTATTTGATCACAATCTGACCATAAAAACCTGACTGACCTGAACTCATACAGGTCTAAACCAGGTCTAATCCAGGTCTAAACCAGGTCTAAACCAGGTCTAATCCAGGTCTAAACCAGGTCTAAACCAGGACTAAACCAGGTCTAAACCAGGTCTGAACCAGGTCTAAACCAGGTCTAAACCAGGTCTAAACCAGGTCTAATCCAGGTCTAAACCAGGTCTAAACCAGGACTAAACCAGGTCTAAACCAGGACTAAACCAGGTCTAAACCAGGTCTAAACCAGGTCTAAAGCAGGTCTAAAGCAGGTCTAAACCAGGTCTAAACCAGGACTAAACCAGGACTAAACCAGGTCTAAACCAGGTCTGAACCAGGTCTAAACCAGGTCTAAACCAGGTCTAAACCAGGTCTAAACCAGGACTAAACCAGGTCTAAAGCAGGTCTAAACCAGGTCTAAACCAGGTCTAAACCAGGTCTAAAGCAGGTCTAAACCAGGTCTAAACCAGGTCTAAAGCAGGTCTAAACCAGGTCTAAACCAGGTCTAAAGCAGGTCTAAAGCAGGTCTAAACCAGGTCTAAACCAGGACTAAACCAGGTCTAAAGCAGGTCTAAAGCAGGTCTAAAGCAGGTCTAAAGCAAGTCTAAACCAGGTCTAAAGCAGGTCTAAAGCAGGTCTAAACCAGGTCTAAACCAGGACTAAACCAGGTCTAAAGCAGGTCTAAAGCAGGTCTAAAGCAAGTCTAAACCAGGTCTAAACCAGGTCTAAAGCAGGTCTAAACCAGGTCTAAACCAGGACTAAACCAGGACTAAACCAGGTCTAAACCAGGTCTAATCCAGGTCTAAACCAGGTCTAAACCAGGTCTAATCCAGGTCTAAACCAGGTCTAAACCAGGTCTAAAGCAGGTCTAAACCAGGTCTAATCCAGGTCTAAACCAGGTCTAAACCAGGACTAAACCAGGTCTAAACCAGGACTAAACCAGGTCTAAACCAGGTCTAAACCAGGTCTAAAGCAGGTCTAAAGCAGGTCTAAACCAGGTCTAAACCAGGACTAAACCAGGACTAAACCAGGTCTAAACCAGGTCTAAACCAGGTCTAAACCAGGTCTAAACCAGGTCTAAACCAGGTCTAAACCAGGTCTAAAGCAGGTCTAAACCAGGTCTAAACCAGGTCTAAACCAGGTCTAAAGCAGGTCTAAACCAGGTCTAAACCAGGTCTAAAGCAGGTCTAAACCAGGTCTAAACCAGGTCTAAAGCAGGTCTAAAGCAGGTCTAAACCAGGTCTAAACCAGGACTAAACCAGGTCTAAAGCAGGTCTAAAGCAGGTCTAAACCAGGTCTAAACCAGGTCTAAAGCAGGTCTAAAGCAGGTATAAACCAGGTCTAAAGCAGGTCTAAAGCAGGTCTAAACCAGGTCTAAAGCAGGTCTAAACCAGGTCTAAACCAGGTCTAAAGCAGGACTAAACCAGGTCTAAACCAGGTCTAAACCAGGTCTAAACCAGGTCTAAACCAGGTCTAAACCAGGTCTAAAGCAGGTCTAAAGCAAGTCTAAACCAGGTCTAAAGCAGGTCTAAAGCAGGTCTAAACCAGGTCTAAACCAGGTCTAAACCAGGTCTAAACCAGGTCTAAACCAGGTCTAAAGCAGGTCTAAAGCAAGTCTAAACCAGGTCTAAACCAGGTCTAAAGCAGGTCTAAACCAGGTCTAAACCAGGACTAAACCAGGACTAAACCAGGTCTAAACCAGGTCTAAACCAGGTCTAAACCAGGTCTAAACCAGGTCTAAAGCAGGTCTAAAGCAAGTCTAAACCAGGTCTAAAGCAGGTCTAAAGCAGGTCTAAACCAGGTCTAAAGCAGGTCTAAAGCAGGTCTAAACCAGGTCTAAAGCAGGTCTAAAGCAGGTCTAAACCATGTCTAAAGCAGGTCTAAACCAGGTCTAAAGCAGGTCTAAACCAGGTCTAAAGCAGGTCTAAAGCAGGTCTAAAGCAGGTCTAAACCAGGTCTAAAGCAGGTCTAAAGCAGGTCTAAACCAGGTCTAAACCAGGACTAAACCAGGTCTAAAGCAGGTCTAAACCAGGTCTAAAGCAGGTCTAAAGCAGGTCTAAACCAGGTCTAAACCAGGACTAAACCAGGTCTAAAGCAGGACTAAAGCAGGTCCAAAGCAGGTCTAAAGCAGGTCTAAACCAGGACTAAACCAGGACTAAACCAGGACTAAACCAGGTCTAAAGCAGGTCTAAACCAGGTCTAAACCAGGACTAAACCAGGTCTAAAGCAGGTCTAAACCAGGTCTAAAGCAGGTCTAAAGCAGGTCTAAAGCAGGTCTAAAGCAGGTCTAAACCAGGTCTAAAGCAGGTCTAAACCAGGTCTAAACCAGGACTAAACCAGGTCTAAAGCAGGTCTAAACCAGGTCTAAAGCAGGTCTAAAGCAGGTCTAAACCAGGTCTAAACCAGGACTAAACCAGGTCTAAAGCAGGTCTAAACCAGGTCTAAACCAGGACTAAACCAGGTCTAAAGCAGGTCTAAACCAGGACTAAACCAGCATGAGAGCGCTAGAACCTGGACTGAGGAGAAAAACAAACGGGCGGATTTCTGCGCTGAGAAAAATATTATTTTAGTCTAAAAAAACATGTGGAGCTCAACGGCACAAAGGCAGTGATGTCTGAAACAGAGAAGAGAGAGAACGGTGGAAGGAAGGGGGGATAGAGAGGGGGGCAGAATGGGAGGAGAGCAAATAGAGAGAGGGAAGGAGGGAGGAGGGAGGAGGGAAGGAGGGAGGAGGGGCATAAACAATGGGAGGGGGTGGAGAGAGAGAGCAGCTGGATCTGACAGAACGAGAAGAACACGAGAGCATGAAGAACGCACCGAACACAAGGTACGAAACCAGGACTAAACCAGGACTAAACAAGGACTAAACCAGGACTAAACCAGGACTAAACAAGGACTAAACCAGGACTAAACCAGGACTGAACCAGGACTAAACCAGGACTGAACCAGAACTAAACCAGGACTAAACCAGGACTGAACCAGGACTGAACCGGGACTAAACCAGGACTAAACCAGGACTGAACCAGGACTGAACCAGGACTGAACCAGGACTGAACCGGGACTAAACCAGGACTAAACCAGGACTGAACCAGGACTAAACCAGGACCAAAAGTGGATTTTAGTAATCTTGTAACTTGTGCACGGGGATATGGAGGATGTGGCTCAGCTGGAGATCACGTGGATAAACAAAGTCGATTTTCAAAAAAACTGGGACTAAACCAGGATTAAACCAGGTCTAAACCAGGACTAAACCAGGACTAAACCAGGACTAAACCAGGACTAAACCAGGACTAAACTCAGATTAAACCAGGACTAAACCAGGACTAAACTCTGACTAAACCAGAACTAAACCAGGATTAAACCAGGACTAAACCAGGACTAAACAAGGACTAAACCAGGACTGAACCAGGACTAAACCAGAACTAAACCAGGACTAAACCAGGACTAAACCAGGACTAAACCAGGACTGAACCAGGACTAAACCAGGACTAAACCAGGACTAAACCAGGACTAAACCAGGACTAAACAAGGACTAAACCAGGTCTGAACCAGAACTAAACCAGGTCTAAACCAGGACTAAACTCAGATTAAACCAGAACTAAACCAGGACTGAACCAGGACTAAACCAGGACTAAACCAGGACTAAACAAGGACTAAACTAGGACTGAACCAGGACTAAACAAGGACTAAACCAGGACTAAACCAGGACTGAACCAGGACTAAACCAGGACTAAACCAGGACTGAACCAGGACTAAACAAGGACTAAACCAGGACTAAACCAGGACTAAACCAGGACTGAACCAGGACTAAACAAGGACTAAACCAGGACTAAACCAGGATTAAACAAGGACTAAACTAGGTCTAAACCAGGACTAAACAAGGACTAAACTAGGACTGAACCAGGACTAAACAAGGACTAAACAAGGACTAAACCAGGACTAAACCAGGACTAAACCAGGACTAAACTAGGACTGAACCAGGTCTAAACCAGGACTGAACTCAGATTAAACCAGAACTAAACCAGGACTAAACCAGGACTAAACCAGGACTAAACCAGGACTGAACCAGGACTAAACCAGGACTAAACCAGAACTAAACCAGGACTAAATGTTCTGTAGTCTCTGTAGTTTCTCGTTGTTCTGGTGGAGACTTGGTGATGTCATGAGTGGAAAGAAAATAATCCAGATTTAAACGTTGGAAAACTTCTGTATTTTCCTGTTTCATTTCCCGCTGAAAGTTTAGCGCGGCGGGAATGATGTCAGATGCCCTCCCACGTCCCTGTTCTCTGTGATCAATTTTCATGATCATCGTTTATTGATCAGTTCTCCTTAAATTAGTTCTGATTCAGTGGTCCACGAAACTCCTGAAGCAGGACTAAACCAGGACTAAAGCAGGACTAAACCAGGACTAAAGCAGGACTGAACCAGGTCTAAATCAGGACTAAACCAGGACTAAACCAGGACTGAACCAGGACTAAACCAGGACTAAACCAGGACTAAACCAGGACTAAACCAGGACTGAACCAGGACTAAACAAGGACTAAACCAGGACTAAACCAGGACTAAACCAGGACTGAACCAGGACTAAACAAGGACTAAACCAGGACTAAACCAGGACTGAACCAGGACTAAACAAGGACTAAACAAGTACTAAAGCAGGACTAAACTCGGACTAAACCAGGTCTGAACCAGGACTAATCCAGAACTGAACCAGGACTAAACCAGGACCAAAAACAAATAAATATTCCTGTAAATGTTTGTCCAGGTAACCATGGGAAACAGCGACAGTCACGTTACCTGTGAGGGGGCGGAGTTTCAGCCCACAAACACCTGGTGGGGGCGTGGTCACAGAGCGAGTGGGCGGAGCTACAGGAAACACAATCAACCAATCAGGAGCCAGGGTCGAACAACAAAACACCAAAAAGTGGATTTAAACTCGGATTTTGGGCCAGTTTTTACCAATAATATTTTTGAGAATTCGTGGAGTAATTCTCCTCGTCATTTCGATCGGAAGTGCGGAACGTCGAGCATCAAAAATGGAAGTTTGAGCTCAGAAGAAAATGTGGAAAAATGTGAAGTAAATCTGAGCAATTCGTGTGAGGACAGCGGATTTGGAGAGCAGGAAGTCCTGGTTCTGGACCAGGACTTCCTGAGGACCGGAGCAGAGGCCCAGAAGAAAGACGTGTTCAGAACCCGGATCAGGAAGTGGAGCGACTGGACAGGAAGTCTGAGGATCAAAAAGAGGCGGGTCCAGGTGAGAACTGACCAATCAGAGGAGAGCGTCTGCTAACTGTAGGCACTGCTCTGTCTGAGACTGAACTCATACAGGTCTAAACCAGAACTAAACCAGGACTAAACCAGGACTAAACCAGGACTAAACCAGGTCTAAACCAGAACTAAACCAGAACTAAACCAGGAATAAACCAGGACTAAACCAGGTCTAAACCAGGTCTAAACCAGGTCTAAACCAGGACTAAACCAGAACTAAACCAGGTCTAAACCAGGACTAAACCAGGTCTAAACCAGGTCTAAACCAGGACTAAACCAGGTCTAAACCAGGACTAAACCATGTCTAAACCAGGACTAAACCAGGACTAAACCAGGACTAAACCAGGACTAAACCAGAACTAAACCAGGTCTAAACCAGGACTAAACCAGGACTAAACCAGGACTAAACCAGGACTAAACCAGGTCTAAACCAGGACTAAACCAGGTCTAAACCAGGACTAAACCAGAACTAAACCAGAACTAAACCAGAACTAAACCAGAACTAAACCAGGTCTAAACCAGGACTAAACCAGCACTAAACCAGGACTAAATCAGGACTAAACCAGGTCTAAACCAGGACTAAACCAGAACTAAACCAGAACTAAACCAGAACTAAACCAGGTCTAAACCAGGTCTAAACCAGGACTAAACCAGGACTAAACCAGGACTAAACCAGGTCTAAACCAGGACTAAACCAGGACTAAACCAGGTCTAAACCAGGACTAAACCAGGACTAAACCAGGACTAAACCAGGTCTAAACCAGGTCTAAACCAGGACTGAACCAGGACTAAACCAGGTCTAAACCAGGTCTAAACCAGGACTAAACCAGGACTAAACCAGAACTAAACCAGGTCTAAACCAGGACTAAACCAGGACTAAACCAGGTCTAAACCAGGACTAAACCAGGACTAAACCAGGACTAAACCAGGTCTAAACCAGGTCTAAACCAGGACTGAACCAGGACTAAACCAGGTCTAAACCAGGACTAAACCAGGACTAAACCAGGACTAAACCAGGTCTAAACCAGGACTAAACCAGGTCTAAACCAGGACTAAACCAGGACTAAACCAGGTCTAAACCAGAACTAAACCAGAACTAAACCAGAACTAAACCAGGTCTAAGCCAGGACTAAACCAGGACTAAACCAGGTCTAAACCAGGACTAAACCAGGACTAAACCAGGTCTAAACCAGGTCTAAACCAGGTCTAAACCAGGACTAAACCAGGACTAAACCAGGTCTAAACCAGGTCTAAACCAGGACTAAACCAGGACTAAACCAGAACTAAACCAGAACTAAACCAGAACTAAACCAGGTCTAAACCAGGACTAAACCAGGACTAAACCAGGTCTAAACCAGGACTAAACCAGGACTAAACCAGGACTAAACCAGGTCTAAACCAGGACTAAACCAGGACTAAACCAGGACTAAACCAGGACTAAACCAGGTCTAAACTAGGACTAAACCAGGTCTAAACCAGGACTAAACCAGGACTAAACCAGGTCTAAACCAGGTCTAAACCAGGACTAAACCAGGACTAAACCAGGACTAAACCAGGTCTAAACTAGGACTAAACCAGGTCTAAACCAGGACTAAACCAGGACTAAACCAGGTCTAAACTAGGACTAAACCAGGACTAAACCAGGACTAAACCAGGACTAAACCAGGACTAAACCAGGTCTAAACCAGGTCTAAACCAGGACTAAACCAGGTCTAAACCAGGTCTAAACCAGGTCTAAACCAGGACTAAACCAGGACTAAACCAGGTCTAAACCAGGTCTAAACCAGGACTAAACCAGGTCTAAACCAGGTCTAAACCAGGACTAAACCAGGTCTAAACCAGGTCTAAAGCAGGTCTAAATTAAAACTAAACCAGGTCTAAACCAGGTCTAAACCAGGACTAAACCAGGACTAAACCAGGTCTAAACCAGGACTAAACCAGGACTAAACCAGGACTAAACCAGGACTAAACCAGGTCTAAACCAGGACTAAACCAGGTCTAAACCAGGTCTAAACCAGGTCTAAACCAGGACTAAACCAGGACTAAACCAGGTCTAAACCAGGTCTAAACCAGGACTAAACCAGGTCTAAACCAGGTCTAAACCAGGACTAAACCAGGTCTAAACCAGGTCTAAACCAGGTCTAAACCAGGACTAAACCAGGTCTAAACCAGGACTAAACCAGGACTAAACCAGGACTAAACCAGGACTAAACCAGAACTAAACCAGGACTAAACTGTCTTGTCTTCTTTCAGGATCCAGACCTCGGCAGTATCTGGTCCTTTAACCCTCTTCAGAACCAGGACAAGTCCGGTCTAAACCAGGACCAAACCAAGTCCGAACTAGACCCCCACTTCAGCATCTACCAGAACTTCAAACAGGATCTAGAGTCCAAGTCCACTTCAGGATCCACCCGGACCTCCTCAGACCCGGACTCTGTGGACCAGGAGGACCAGGGTCTCAGGTCTGGACCAGGACTAAACCAGGACCAGGGTCTAGACCGAGGAGTGGTCCGGAGAGCGGGCTGGATCTGGACCAAACCTCTGATCAAAGTCCACAAAGACCAACTCCAACTGGTACCGAGGAGAAAGTGGAAGAAATACTGGGTCAAACTCAGAGGTGAGACCAGGACCGGACCAGGACTGAACCAGGACTGGACCAGGACTGGACCAGGACTGGACCAGGACCGGACCAGGACTGAACCAGGACTAAACCAGGACTGGACCAGGACTGGACCAGGACTGGACCAGGACTGGACCAGGACCGGACCAGGACTGAACCAGGACCGGACCAGGACTGAACCAGGACTAAACCAGGACCAGGACTGGACCAGGACTAAACCAGGACCAGGACTGGACCAGGACTAAACCAGGACCAGGACTGGACCAGGACTAAACCAGGACTGGACCAGGACTGGACCAGGACTGGACCAGGACTAAACCAGGACTGGACCAGGACTGAACCAGGACTGGACCAGGACTGGACCAGGACTAAACCAGGACTGGACCAGGACTAAACCAGGACTGGACCAGGACTGGACCAGGACTGGACCAGGACTGGACCAGGACTGAACCAGGACTGGACCAGGACTGAACCAGGACTGGACCAGGACTGGACCAGGACTAAATTAAGACTTAACCAGAACAACAGGAACTTGTTCTAAACTAGGACTAAGCCAGAATGAAACAGGTGGAACTCTCTCTTCTTTTAGGCTGCTGGCTGCAGTTCTTTAAGTCCCCTGGTCAGGACCAGGACCCAGACCAGGACCTGGACCCGGACTTGGACCAGGATGTGTGCTCTGTGGTGGAGCTGCGTGAGGAGGTCCTGGGCCCGGTGATGGAGCTCCACGTGTGGGACAGTCTGGTGCAGCCGGTCCCTGAACATCCAACCAAAGAACACGTGTTCTGTCTGAGCAACGCCAACGGACAGGTCCACCTGCTGCAGGTGAGGACTTCTGTGTACACGGCCTGGTCCAGACCTGGTCCAGACCTGGTCCAGACCTGGTCCAGACCTGGTTCAGTCCTGGTTCAGTCCTGGTTAAGTCTTAGTTTAGACCTGGTTTAGTCCTGGTTTAGTTCTGGTTAAGTCTTAGTTTAGTCCTGGTTTAGTCCTGGTTCAGTCCTGGTTCAGTCCTGGTTCAGTCCTGGTTCAGTCCTGGTTCAGTCCTGGTTCAGTCCTGGTTCAGTCCTGGTTTAGTCCTGGTTCAGTCCTGGTCTTGTCCCTGAGGGGACACTTGCTTCACATTTGTCTCTGGAGTGTGTGCAGCTGCAGAGACAGATTTAAACTCGTCTCACTGGGAGTTTGTCTTCGATAGTCCCGTTTAACATTCCCAACGTTCCTCCAATTCCAAAGTTATGGAAGAATCCCATGCCACTCGGACAAACCCTGAGCCGGTGTGGCTGAGCCGGCGTGGCTGAGCCGGTGTGGGGACGGAGAGGACGCTGAAACGGGACAGTGGACGGGCTGAAGCAGAGACCGATCCTGAAACACAGTGTCTTATGTAACTGTGGTGAGGACCTGAAGATGTCTTCATCTATCCTCTACTCCTGGTTCAGTCCTGGTGTAGACCTGGTTTAGACCTGGTTTAGTTCTGGTTTAGACCTGGTTTAGTTCTGGTTTAGACCTGGTTTAGTTCTGGTTTAGACCTGGTTTAGTTCTGGTTTAGACCTGGTTTAGTTCTGGTTTAGACCTGGTTTAGTCCTGGTTTAGTCCTGGTTTAGTCCTGGTTTAGTCCTGGTTTAGACCTGGTTTAGTCCTGGTTTAGTCCTGGTTTAGTCCTGGTTTAGACCTGGTTTAGTCCTGGTTTAGTCCTGGTTTAGTCCTGGTTTAGACCTGGTTTAGTCCTGGTTTAGTCCTGGTTTAGTCCTGGTTTAGACCTGGTTTAGTCCTGGTTTAGTCCTGGTTTAGTCCTGGTTTAGTCCTGGTTTAGTCCTGGTTTAGTCCTGGTTTAGACCTGGTTTAGTCCTGGTTTAGTCCTGGTTTAGACCTGGTTTAGTCCTGGTTTAGTCCTGGTTTAGTCCTGGTTTAGTCCTGGTTTAGTCCTGGTTCAGTCTCTTGTGGCAGTGACAGGTGTTTGTTTTTGTCGTGTAAATGAGCGGCGTGTCGAGCGTGACGCCAGATTCCCTCACACACACACGTGCACACACACACACACACACACACACACACACACACGTGCACACACACACACACACATGCACACACACACACACACACATGCACACACACACGCACACACACACACACACGTGCACACACACACGCACACACACACACACACACACACACACACACACACACACGTGCACAGAGCACTGTCACACACACACGTGCACACACACACACGTGCACACGTGCACGCACACACACACACACACGTGCACGCACACACACACACACACACACACACACACAGTGGGCGTGTGTGTGTGGAATGTGGTGGTGCAGACCCCCCCTCTCGCTCTTTCATACCCAGAGGACAGATGTCGGACTGGGATAAAGACGAGGGCCTCTCCCCCTCTGCCCCCTGGAGCTCCAGGAGAATCACTCCACAGACTCCACAAGTGAACCCACTCTTCAGTCCGGCTCCACGCTCCGGGTCCACGCTCCGGCTCCACGGTCCGGGTCCACGGTCCGGCTCCTTGGTCCGGCTCCTCGGTCCGGGTCCACGGTCCGGGTTCACGGTCCGGGTTCACGGTCCGGGTTCACGGTCCGGCTCCTTGGTCCGGCTCCTTGGTCCGGCTCCTCGGTCCGGGTCCACGGTCCGGGTCCACGGTCCGGGTTCACGGTCCGGCTCCACGGTCCGGCTCCTCGGTCCGGGTTCACGGTCCGGGTTCACGGTCCGGGTTCACGGTCCGGCTCCACGGTCCGGCTCCACGGTCCGGCTCCTCAGTCCGGGTCCATGGTCTGGGTCCACTTTGAGGATTTGATAATTCAATTTATTTTCAAATTACCTGCATTAAACCAGGACTAAACCAGGACTAAACCAGGTCTAAACCAGGACTAAACCAGGACTAAACCAGGTCTAAACCAGGTCTAAACCAGGTCTAAACCAGGACTAAACTAGGACTAGACCAGGACTAAACTTTGACCTCTGGTGTGCCACAGGGATCCATTTTGGGCCCTGCTCTGTTCTCTCTGTACATGTTGCCTTTAGGTGCAGTTATCTCAAAAAGCACAATGTGTCCTTCCATCTGTATGCAGATGATTTACAAATCTACCTGCCAGTTGTCCCCAATTCCTCTGACAGTCTGGAATCCATCAACAGATGTTTAGATGATATCAAACTGTGGCTGTCCCAGAATGTTCTATTTGAATGAGGATAAAACAGAATGCATTGTGTTTGGAACATCCAACCTGCCCAATATCTCAGCTCCTGGTCCCCACTTTAACCTCGTTATCAAAAACTTAGGGGTGAAACTGGATAGCAATCTAAAATTTGACAAACAAATAGACTCTGTGGTCAGAGCAAGGTTCTTTCAGCTCCGCCTCCTGGCAAAGGTTAAACCCTTTTTGAGCCGTGGCGACCTGGAGAAAGCTCCATGCCTTTGTCCGTTCCTGCATAGACTACTGCAGTGCACTCTATGTGGGGATTAACCAAGCTGGTCTTCACCGTCTGCAGCTTGTCTGCTCACCAACACTGGGAAAAACGACCACATCACCCCTGTCCTGTCCTCGCACTGGCTCCCTGTCCAGTTCAGAATCCATTTTAAAATGTTGATGTTTGTTTTGTTTTTGAGATAACTGCACCTAAAGGCAACATGTACAGAGAGAACAGAACAGGGCCCAAAATGGATCCCTATGGCACACCAGAGGTCAAAGTTTAGTCCTGGTTTAGTCCTGGTCAGACATCTCGCACCTTCCTCCCTGTGTGAGATTTTGACCCTCACCAACCCAGCAGAGCTCTATGGTCTGCTGGGCAACATCTGCTGGAGGTCCCCCGGTCCGGTGATCGTTCTTTTGCGGTGGCCGCTCCAAAACTCTGGAACTCTCTGCCCCTGAGTTACGCTCCATCACTGACCTGCCTCTGTTCAAAGCCAAACTTAAAACCTATTTATTTAGAACGGCTTTAACTCTTAGTGGCCCTGGGACGCTTTCTTTATTTTAATGGTATTTTAATGTGCTTTGTCGTTTTTGTGTGATGTTTATTGTTTTTATCTTGTTTTTAATGTTGTACAGCACTTTGGTCGACTTTGGCTGTTGGAAACTATAGAAATAAAGTTTGATTGATTGAAACTAGGACTAAACCAGGACTAAACTAGGACTAAACTAGGACTGAACCAGGACTAAACCAGGTCTAAACCAGGACTAAACTAGGATTGAACCAGGACTAAACTAGGACTGAACCAGGACTAAACCAGGTCTAAACCAGGACTAAACCAGGTCTAAACCAGGACTAAACTAGGATTGAACCAGGACTAAACCAGGTCTAAACCAGGACTAAACTAGGACTAAACCAGGACTAAACTAGGACTAAACCAGGACTAAACTAAGACTAAACCAGGTCTAAACTAGGTCTAAACCAGGACTAAACCAGGACTAAACCAGGTCTAAACCAGGTCTAAACCAGGACTAAACCAGGTCTAAACTAGGTCTAAACCAGGACTAAACCAGGACTAAACCAGGTCTAAACCAGGTCTAAACTAGGTCTAAACCAGGACTAAACCAGGACTAAACCAGGACTAAACCAGGTCTAAACCAGGACTAAACTAAGACTAAACCAGGTCTAAACTAGGACTAAACCAGGACTAAACTAGGACTAAACTAGGACTAAACCAGGACTAAACCAGGACTAAACCAGGACTAAACTAGGATTGAACCAGGACTAAACCAGGTCTAAACCAGGACTAAACTAGGACTAAACCAGGACTAAACTAGGACTGAACCAGGACTAAACCAGGTCTAAACCAGGACTAAACTAGGACTAAACCAGGACTAAACTAGGACTAAACTAGGACTAAACCAGGACTAAACCAGGACTAAACCAGGACTAAACTAGGACTGAACCAGGACTAAACCAGGTCTAAACCAGGACTAAACTAGGACTAAACCAGGACTAAACTAGGACTAAACTAGGACTAAACCAGGTCTAAACCAGGTCTAAACCAGGACTAAACCAGGTCTAAACCAGGTCTAAACCAGGTCTAAACCAGGACTAAACCAGGTCTAAACCAGGTCTAAACCAGGACCCACTTATCTAAGCACAGACATAACTGCTCGTCTCCATGGAGATGAAATGTTCCACAGTATAGCATTAAACTTACAGTATCTCTCAACATTGGGACAAGCAGGTGAAGTCAGCAGGTCAGGTCTGTGGAGCGGCGGGCGCGCACACTCACACAGTAATTACTGATCTTAATGCCGCACTCAGGGACATTTTGAAAAGCTGTACGTGTGAATGGAGTCGTGTGATTGGTCCATCTCGGGGTGTTTAACTCTTTGTGTCTGCGTGAAACTAACGGCCGTTCGTTATCGGCGTTACCATGGAGACGGGCCTGATCAATACTAAACTAATGCCCCATAATTAAGTGTTTGAACAAGGACCTTCTGTGTGAAACATCTCTGTCCAAAACCAGGTCTGAACCAGGTCTAAACCAGGACTAAACCAGGACTAAACCAGGACTAAACCAGGTCTAAACCAGGACTAAACCAGGTCTGAACCAGGACTAAACCAGGACTAAACCAGGTCTAAACCAGGTCTAAACCAGGACTAAACCAGGTCTGAACCAGGACTAAACCAGGACTAAACCAGGTCTAAACCAGGTCTAAACCAGGTCTGAACCAGGACTAAACCAGGACTAAACCAGGTCTAAACTAGGACTAAACCAGGACTAAACCAGGTCTAAACTAGGACTAAACCAGGACTAAACCAGGACTAAACCAGGTCTGAACCAGGTCTAAACCAGGACTAAACCAGGTCTAAACCAGGTCTAAACCAGGTCTAAACCAGGACTAAACCAGGACTAAACCAGGTCTAAACCAGGTCTGAACCAGGACTAAACCAGGACTAAACCAGGTCTGAACCAGGACTAAACCAGGTCTAAACCAGGTCTGAACCAGGTCTAAACCAGGTCTAAACCAGGACTAAACCAGGTCTAAACCAGGTCTAAACTAGGACTAAACCAGGACTAAACCAGGACTAAACCAGGTCTGAACCAGGTCTAAACCAGGACTAAACCAGGTCTAAACCAGGTCTAAACCAGGACTAAACCAGGACTAAACCAGGTCTAAACCAGGTCTGAACCAGGACTAAACCAGGACTAAACCAGGTCTGAACCAGGACTAAACCAGGACTAAACCAGGTCTAAACCAGGACTAAACCAGGACTAAACCAGGTCTAAACCAGGTCTAAACCAGGACTAAACCAGGACTAAACCAGGTCCAGCCCAGTTTAACCCTGTCCTGCCCGTGTCCTCAGGCCTCCTCTCAGTCGGACCTCGAGGCCTGGATCACCTCCGTCCACTCTGTTGCCGCGGCGACGGCCTGCAAACACAGCGGTCACCACGGCGACACGCTGGACTTCCTGCAGGAGCATGTGCACTTCCTGTTGCAGAAGATGGAGGCGGAGCAAAGGGTGAAGAAGATGGCCACCCTCCAACTCAGCCTCATCACCGAGACGGAGACACGGAGGACCGTCCAGTCCCAGGTGAGACACGGAGGACCGTCCAGTCCCAGGTGAGACACGGAGGACCGTCCAGTCCCAGGTGAGACACGGAGGACCGTCCAGTCCCAGGTGAGACACGGAGGACCGTCCAGACCCAGGTGAGACACGGAGGACCGTCCAGTCCCAGGTGAGACACGGAGGACCGTCCAGTCCCAGGTGAGACACGGAGGACCGTCCAGTCCCAGGTGAGACACGGAGGACCGTCCAGACCGAGACGGAGACACGGAGGACCGTCCAGTCCCAGGTGAGACACGGAGGACCGTCCAGTCCCAGGTGAGACACGGAGGACCGTCCAGACCGAGACGGAGACACGGAGGACCGTCCAGTCCCAGGTGAGACACGGAGGACCGTCCAGTCCCAGGTGAGACACGGAGGACCGTCCAGTCCCAGGTGAGACACGGAGGACCGTCCAGTCCCAGGTGAGACACGGAGGACCGTCCAGACCGAGACGGAGACACGGAGGACCGTCCAGACCGAGACGGAGACACGGAGGACCGTCCAGTCCCAGGTGAGACACGGAGGACCGTCCAGTCCCAGGTGAGACACGGATCAGACCGGGATCAGTCCTGGTTTAGACCTGGTTTAGACCTGGTTTAGACCAGCCCCAGCCCCTGCACAGCACACAGTCGTGGTTTTGTCACATTTTTTCCACATGTGTCGTACTTTCCACTGTTGACACTCGTGTACAACACCACCCTCCACGCTCCGCCCTCCAGCCTCCACGCTCCAGCCTCTGCCCTCCACCCTCCAGCCTCCACGCTCCGCCCACAGCAGCACCACGAAACCCGAGACCCCAAACACCCTCCCTCAGGATCTGGGACGGTCTAGACCCGGACCGGGGACTGGTCTGGAGAACTCATGAGTCTGATGGAATATTCCTGTTTTAGTCCTGGTTTAGTGCTGGTTCAGTCCTGGTTTAGTCCTGGTTTAGTCCTGGTTTAGTCCTGGTTTAGTCCTGGTTCAGTCCTGGTTTAGTCCTGGTTCAGTCCTGGTTTAGTCCTGGTTTAGTCCTGGTTCAGTCCTGGTTTAGTCCTGGTTTAGTCCTGGTTTAGTCCTGGTTCAGTCCTGGTTTAGTCCTGGTTTAGTCCTGGTTTAGTCCTGGTTCAGTCCTGGTTTAGTCCTGGTTTAGTCCTGGTTTAGTCCTGGTTCAGTCCTCTGTACTGGGGTGGACCTGGTTTATGAGGAGTTCTGGTTCAGACCAGGTTTAGTCCTGGTTTAGGGGTTTAGTCCTGGTTTAGTCCTGGTTTAGACCTGGTTTAGACCTGGTTTAGTTCTGGTTTAGACCTGGTTTAGTCCTGGTTTAGTCCTGGTTCAGTCCTGGTTTAGTCCTGGTTTAGTCCTGGTTCAGTCCTGGTTTAGACCTGGTTTAGACCTGGTTTAGTTCTGGTTTAGACCTGGTTTAGACCTGGTTTAGACCTGGTTTAGTCCTGGTTTAGTCCTGGTTTAGTCCTGGTTTAGACCTGGTTTAGTCCTGGTTTAGTCCTGGTTTAGACCTGGTTTAGACCTGGTTTAGTCCTGGTTTAGTCCTGGTTTAGTCCTGGTTTAGTCCTGGTTTAGTCCTGGTTTAGTCCTGGTTCAGTCCTGGTTTAGACCTGGTTTAGTCCTGGTTTAGACCTGGTTTAGTCCTGGTTTAGACCTGGTTTAGTCCTGGTTTAGACCTGGTTTAGACCTGGTTTAGTCCTGGTTTAGACCTGGTTCAGTCCTGGTTTAGTCCTCGTTCAGTCCTGGTTCAGTCCTGGTTCAGTTCTGGTTCAGTCCTGGTTTAGTCTTAGTTTAGTCCTGGTTTAGTCCTGGTTTAGACCTGGTTTAGTCCTGGTTTAGTCCTGGTTTAGACCTGGTTTAGACCTGGTTTAGACCTGGTTTAGACCTGGTTTAGTCCTGGTTTAGTCCTGGTTTAGACCTGGTTTAGACCTGGTTTAGTCCTGGTTTAGTCCTGGTTTAGTCCTGGTTTAGTCCTGGTTTAGACCTGGTTTAGTCCTGGTTTAGTCCTGGTTCAGTCCTGGTTTAGTCCAGGTTTAATCCTGGTTTAGACCTGGTTTAGACCTGGTTTAAACCTGGTTTAGTCCTGGTTTAGTCCTGGTTTAGTCCAGGTTTAATCCTGGTTTAGTCCTGGTTTAGTCCTGGTTCAGTCCTGGTTCAGTCCTCTGTACTGGGGTGGACCATAATGAGGAGGGTCTAGACCAGGTTTTAAGATGAGGGAGGGGTTTTGGTCTGGATTTGTTTAGACCTCAGACCGGGGACTCCGGTCCAGACTGAGTCCCGCTTTAGTCCTGGTTCTGGGGAGTCCACGTGATCCCCCATCTTCTCCTGCTCTTACATAACTTCTGCTCGACTTTTGTTTTCCTTCATTTAGTCCTGGTTTAGTCCTGGTTTAGTCCTGGTTTAGTCCTGGTTTAGTCCTGGTTTAGTCCTGGTTTAGACCTGGTTTAGTCCTGGTTTAGTCCTGGTTTAGACCTGGTTTAGACCTGGTTTAGACCTGGTTTAGTCCTGGTTTAGTCCTGGTTTAGACCTGGTTTAGTCCTGGTTTAGTCCTGGTTTAGACCTGGTTTAGACCTGGTTTAGACCTGGTTCAGTCCTGGTTCAGTCCTGGTTTAGACCTGGTTTAGTCCTGGTTTAGACCTGGTTTAGTCCTGGTTTAGTCCTGGTTTAGTCCTGGTTTAGACCTGGTTTAGACCTGGTTTAGACCTGGTTCAGTCCTGGTTTAGTCCTGGTTTAGTCCTGGTTTAGTCCTGGTTTAGACCTGGTTTAGACCTGGTTTAGTCCTGGTTTAGTCCTGGTTTAGTCCTGGTTTAGTCCTGGTTTGAGGAGTCCTCGTGGTTCTGGTGTTGCTGGAGTTACATAACTCTCTTCCTCTTGTCGTGTTTTCCTGGTTTTGTTCTCAGGAAGTCTCCACATCTGCTCAGACACTGAGCACGAGGAGAAACACCAAAACACCGAAACACCGAAACACCGAAACCCCAAAACTCCAAAACACTAGAACACCAAAACACTGAGCTTCAAGTATTTGGGAAGAGTCCTACTCCAGTAAAGAGGAACTTAGGAACTGTAACATCTGATCTATAATGTGAAGGACAAAACATGAAAATGATCCAAACTAAACCAGATCTGAAGGAAACACAAATGTGAGGAACATCTCAGGGTCACAGACTTTACTATAATTACTCTCGTAGGAGTAAAAGATCTAAACCGTGAGAAGATCCTCAGCCAGAGCAGATCTAAACCGTGAGAAGATCCTCAGCCAGAGCAGATCTAAACTGTGAGAAGATCCTCAGCCAGAGCAGATCTAAACTGTGAGAAGATCCTCAGCCAGAGCAGATCTAAACTGTGAGAAGATCCTCAGCCAGAGCAGATCTAAACCGTGAGAAGATCCTCAGCCAGAGCAGATCTAAACTGTGAGAAGATGATGTTGAGGGAAACGCCCCCTCGTCTCTGTTGGTGGTCCGTGCGACGCAGCGGTGGACCACAGAAGCTCAAGGGTCAAAATTTGACCAAGATATGAGTCCTGTGGGCGTGACTGACAGGTGGATGAGCCAATCAGGGACAAGCATGGGCCATCCTATCAAAACAAGAGTCGTGACTGACCAATGAGCTTCTTTGTTTCACATGCGTCACTGAAATAAACAAACGTGATTGGACGGTGACGTTTCTTCAGGTGAGACAGAGGCCGTGGGGTCCAGAAAAAATACAGAGATCATTCTGGATTTGCCCGGTAATCATCAAGTATGTCCACAACCTGAAATGTTCCGCAGTGGGGCTTTAGGTAGAATCCTGCTTGTTTCTTTCCCTGATCCTTGTGTTTGGTTTCAGATGAGCCGGTGGGAGCAGAGCGTGGAGAACCTCAGTGTGGACCTGTTCAGGTTCAGGTCGTACCTGTCCAGTCTCCAGGGCCTGGAGCTGCCCAACCCCAAGAACCCCCTGTGCGCCGCCTCACGCGCCTCCAAGTGCATGCTGGGAAAACTGGGGCTGTTCAACGTGTCCACGCTGCACGCTCTGGTGAGGGAACGCGCCGAAACTCAGCCAGAACTCAACCAAAACTGAGCAGGAACTCAGCCAGAACTCAACCAAAACTGAGCAGGAACTCAGCCAGAACTCAACCAAAACTGGGCAAAACTCAACCAAAACTCAAACTCAGCTAAAACTGAATCAGAACTCAGCCAGAACTCAACCAAAACTGAGCAGGAACTCAGCCAGAACTCAACCAAAACTGAGCAGGAACTCAGCCAGAACTCAACCAAAACTGAGCAGGAACTCAGCCAGAACTCAACCAAAACTGAGCCAGAACTCAGCCAGAACTCAACCAAAACTGGGCAAAACTCAACCAAAACTCAAACTCAGCTAAAACTGAATCAGAACTCAGCCAAAACTCAACCAAAACTCAGCCAAAATTCAACCTAAACTCAACCAAAACTCAACCTAAACTCAGCCAAAACTCAACTAAAACTCAACCAAAACTGAACATGAACTCAGCCAGAACTCAGCCAGGACTCAGCCAAAACTGAGCAAAACTCAGCCAAAACTCAACCAAAACTCAACCTAAACTCAACCAAAACCCAGCCAAAACTAAACCAGAACTCAGCCAAAACTCAACCAAAACGCAACCAAAACTCAACCTAAACTCAACCAAAACCCAGCCAAAACTAAACCAGAACTCAGTCAGAACTCAACCAAAACTCAGTCAAAACTCAACCAAAACTCAACCAAAACTCAGCTAAAACTGAACCAGAACTCAGCCAAAACTCAACCAAAACGCAGCCAAAATTCAACCTAAACTCAACCAAGACTCAGCCAAAACTCAGCCAGAACTCAGCCAAAACTCAACTTAAACTCAACCAAAACTCAGCCAGAAATCAGCCAAAAGTCAGACAAAACTCAGCCAAAACTCAGCCAAATCTGTCTCACCACATCTGTCAAGATAAAGATGGTTTGTTTGACTCGGTTTAACTCGGTTTGACTTGGCTTTACTCGGTTTGCAGACTGAAAATGCTGGTTCTGTGTTCAGGTTTGCAGCAGGGACCAGGCCACGCTGAGACGCCACAGTCGCGCTCTGATTGGTCAAACCAGGGAAAGACGGGCTCTGATTGGTCGGAGCATCAGGAGGAGGCGGAGCTTTAAGTCTTCAATGAAAACGACAGAAAACCAAAACGAAGACGATCCGACGGTTCCTCCTCAGGTACGATTCTGTTTGCAAATGATACTGTGAAGTTTCTGGTTCCTCGTCACAAACCCGTGTTTGAGTCATCTAGTGATCTCTCCTGGGCCCTATTCAAACCTTAAGAGTATGAGCCTGTACGAGGCTCCGCCCCCAGGCTCCACACGACAATTCTCCCTAAATCTACAAAAACATGAGACAAACCTGAACAGAACACCTGAACAAACCTGATGTGATGCAGGAGGTTCTGAAAGGGGAGGAGTTAGAGCAGAAGGGGGAGGAGTTAGAGCAGAAGGGGGAGGAGTTAGAGTAGAAGGGGGAGGAGTTAGAGCCAAGAGATCTGGACTGACACTAGAACTAAACCCCGACTTAAATGAGTTCATTGAGTCAAATGTGATGAACGTTTTTTTGTTCAGGTTCACGAAGAAAAACCAGAAGAGCTGATTTTACAACTGAGTCGAAATACGTCACACCTGGACTATGGTAAAACTACTACAAATACTACTGCTATACTACTGCTACTACTACTACTACTACTAAAACTACTACTATTACTACTACCACTACTTTTTTCTTTTTCATTCTAGCTGTCGTGGAGAGCAGACACGCTTTCTTCTTCCTCCCTTATCTTTGCTCTGTCTGATGTTTTATTTCTCTCGTCTCGTCATTTTTCTCCTGTTGGAACAGATTTTCAAAATCCTAAATCATGAATTGGATAAAGCTGGTCCCTACACAATTAGTATACTTTTTCACGGAGGAGCGCCGGTCCGCAGAGCCGGACAGTCCGGAAGGAACTCGCTGCCGGATACATGAGGGACGCGTCGTGCACCTGGCACTGCTGTTACTGGAGGACATGGAACGGTTTTCTATTGGAATTTTGATGGCAGGACATCTGGATTGGCCTGGGGGATGTTTTCTGACCCATCACTAATTGGAGCTGAGCGGATAAAAGAGCCCCGAGCTGCCGGCGGTCATTTTACATGACGGGGGACTGTGAACTCGGGGAGGGGGCAACATCAGAAGGAGAAAACACCGATTGAACTGTATCATCACAATCTGTAGAAACCCCCCTGGTGCTGGATAACATGAAACTGTAACTGTGGGGAACAGTGGCTCAGTCTGTATTCATTATCATACCTGCCAGGGGGAGGATTGTGAGTCGCACCGCCCTGTAGGAAGTTAGGGGGCCTGGCAGAAACCAGGGTTCTGGCAAATTGTCTGTTCACCTGGGTTCTAAAAATGTATCGATTATGTTAAATTTCCCCTTTCTGGTGTAAGCAGTTCTCCTGAAAATGTGATTCAACTGGACTCTTTGTTTTGACTGCAGCTTCTGCACAAACACGTCCAAGGTCGACAGCTGCGGCCTTATCACAGCACAAAACAGGACGCTCCACATTCACAACATATTTCTCTGGAGTAAACGTTGGATGATTTTTTCTCTGAAGTGTCCGACTCTTTCAGTGACCTCATGACCTCTGTCTCTGTGCTGCAGGCTTTGCTGTGATTGGTCAGGTCGACACCGAGGGGCGGAGCCACATCTACATCAGTCAAGTGGATCCAAACGGACTGTCCGCCAATCAAGGTCCGAACCAGAACCGAACCAGGACCCAAAAGAGGCCTGAACCAGGACTATACCAGGACTAAACCAGGACTAAACTAGGACTAAACTAGGACTAAACTAGGACTAAACCAGGACTAAACCAGGGCTGAACCAGGACTAAACCAGGACTAAACTAGGACTAAACCAGGACTAAACCAGGATTTAGTCCTGGTTTAGTCCTGGTTTAGTCCTAGTTTAGCAGGACTAAACTAGGACTAAACTAGAACTAAACCAGGACTAAACCAGGGCTGAACCAGGACTAAACCAGGACTAAACTAGGACTAAACTAGGACTAAACCAGGGCTGAACCAGGACTAAACCAGGACTAAACTAGGACTAAACTAGGACTAAACCAGGACTAAACCAGGGCTGAACCAGGACTAAACCAGGACTAAACCAGGACTAAACCAGGACTAAACTAGGACTAAACCAGGACTAAACCAGGGCTGAACCAGGACTAAACCAGGACTAAACCAGGACTAAACCAGGACTGAACCAGGACTAAACCAGGACTAAACTAGGACTAAACCAGGACTAAACCAGGGCTGAACCAGGACTAAACCAGGACTAAACTAGGACTAAACCAGGACTAAACCAGGACTAAACCAGGACTAAACCAGGGCTGAACCAGGACTAAACTAGGACTAAACCAGGACTAAACCAGGAATAAACCAGGACTAAACTAGGACTAAACCAGGACTAAACCAGGACTGAACAAGGACTAAACCAGGACTAAACTAGGATTAAACTAGAACTAAACTAGGACTAAACCAGGACTAAACTAGGACTAAACTAGGACTAAACCAGGGCTGAACCAGGACTGAACCAGGACTAAACCAGGGCTGAACCAGGACTAAACCAGGACTAAACTAGGACTAAACCAGGACTAAACCAGGGCTGAACCAGGACTAAACCAGGACTAAACTAGGACTAAACCAGGACTAAACCAGGGCTGAACCAGGACTAAACTAGGACTAAACCAGGACTAAACCAGGACTAAACCAGGACTAAACCAGGGCTGAACCAGGACTAAACCAGGACTAAACTAGGACTAAACCAGGACTGAACCAGGACTAAACCAGGACTAAACTAGGACTAAACCAGGACTGAACCAGGACTGACCCTGGTCTAAACCCGGTCTAACCCCGGTCTAACCCCGGTCTGACCCCGGTCTAAAGCCGGTCTAAACCCGGTCTGACCCCGGTCTAAAGCCGGTCTAAAGCCGGTCTAAACCCGGTCTGACCCCGGTCTAACCCCGGTCTAACCCCGGTCTGACCCCGGTCTAAACCCGGTCTAAAGCCGGTCTGACCCCGGTCTGACCCCGGTCTGACCCCGGTCTAAACCCAGTCTGACCCCGGTCTAAAGCCGGTCTAAACCCGGTCTGACCCCGGTCTAAACCCGGTCTAAACCCGGTCTAAACCCGGTCTGACCCCGGTCTAAACCCGGTCTAAAGCCGGTCTAAACCCGGTCTGACCCCGGTCTGACCCCGGTCTAAACCCGGTCTGACCCCGGTCTGACCCCGGTCTAAACCCGGTCTAAACCCAGTCTGACACCGGTCTGACATCGGTCTAAAGCCGGTCTGACCCCGGTCTGACCCCGGTCTAAACCCGGTCTGACCCCGGTCTAAAGCCGGTCTAAACCCGGTCTGACCCCGGTCTAAAGCCGGTCTAAACCCGGTCTGACCCCGGTGTAAAGCCGGTCTGACCCCGGTCTAAAGCCGGTCTAAACCCGGTCTGACCCCGGTCTGACCCCGGTCTGACCCCGGTCTGACCCCGGTCTAAACCCGGTCTAAACCCGGTCTAAACCCGGTCTGACCCCGGTCTGACCCCGGTCTGACCCCGGTCTGACCCTCAGGCCTGCTCGCGGGGGACCAGGTGGTCTCCGTGAACGGGGCGTGTGTCTCTCGTCTGGACTTGGACCTGATCCCGAGCGTCTTCAGCCACAGGACGCTGCTGCTGTCGCTACGGAGACGCCGCACGCCACCTGACCCCCCGCCGGCCAATCAGGAGAGAGCCAGCCCGTCACATGACCTCAGGGACACAGGTGAGAGCAAACAAAAGAAATATGTCAGTTATACTTTTGAGAGCTTGAAAATGTTCCGCAACACGACTTTATGTTAGTACAACAACTGGAAAAACGCTCCACAGATCTGACCTGTCACTCCACCTGCTGATTTCGTCTCCATGGAGATAGAAAAGTTTAATGCCATTCTGTGGGACATTCAAGGGCAAAGCAATGATGTCATCTCCATGGAGACGACCAGGAAAGTGACACAGTGGAGCTTTAAACAAGTGTCCTGTTTTTACAGATTCTTGGACTCGACATTCAGACGATCCTCCGACGATGAGCTCCAGACAGGTACGAGAAAAACCACTCAAGTCTAGACCTGGTCTAGTGTTGTTTTAGTCCTGGTCTAGTCCTGATCTAGACCTGGTCTAGTCCTCGTCTAGTCCTGATCTAGTGTTGTTTTAGTCCTGGTCTAGTCCTGATCTAGTCCTGGTCTAGTCTTGCTCTAGTCTGGTTTAGTCCTGGTTTAGACCTGGTTTAGTCCTGGTTTAGACCTGGTTTAGTCCTGGTTTAGTCCTGGTTTAGTCCTGGTTTAGTCCTGGTTTAGTCCTGGTTTAGTCCTGGTTTAGACCTGGTTTAGTCCTGGTTTAGTCCTGGTTTAGACCTGGTTTAGTCCTGGTTTAGACCTGGTTTAGTCCTGGTTTAGACCTGGTTTAGTCCTGGTTTAGTCCTGGTTTAGTCCTGGTTTAGATCTGGTTTAGTCCTGGTTTAGACCTGGTCTAGTCCTCGTCTAGTCCTGATCTAGTGTTGTTTTAGTCCTGGTCTAGTCCTGATCTAGTCCTGGTCTAGTCTTGCTCTAGTCTGGTTTAGTCCTGGTTTAGTCCTGGTTTAGTCTTGCTCTAGTCTGGTTTAGTCCTGGTTTAGTCCTGGTTTAGTCCTGGTTTAGACCTGGTTTAGTCCTGGTTTAGTCCTGGTGTAGTTCTGGTTTAGTCCTGGTTTAGTCCTGGTTTAGACCTGGTTTAGTCCTGGTTTAGACCTGGTTTAGTCCTGGTTTTGTCCTGGTTTAGACCTGGTTTAGTCCTGGTTTAGACCTGGTTTAGTCCTGGTTTTGTCCTGGTTTAGACCTGGTTTAGTCCTGGTTTAGTCCTGGTTTAGTCCTGGTTTAGTCCTGGTTTAGACCTGGTTTAGACCTGGTTTAGTCCTGGTTTAGACCTGGTTTAGTCCTGGTTTAGTCCTGGTTTAGTCCTGGTTTAGACCTGGTTTAGTCCTGGTTTAGTCCTGGTTTAGACCTGGTTTAGTCCTGGTTTTGTCCTGGTTTAGACCTGGTTTAGTCCTGATTTAGACCTGGTTCAGTCCTGGTTTAGTCCTGGTTTAGTCCTGGTTCAGTCCTGGTTTAGACCTGGTTTAGACCTGGTTTAGTCCTGGTTTAGACCTGGTTCAGTCCTGGTTTAGTCCTGGTTTAGTCCTGGTTTTGTCCTGGTTTAGACCTGGTTTAGACCTGGTTTAGTCCTGGTTTAGACCTGGTTTAGTCCTGGTTTAGTTCTGGTTTAGTCCTGGTTTAGACCTGGTTTAGTCCTGGTTTAGTCCTGGTTTTGTCCTGGTTTAGTCCTGGTTTAGTCCTGGTTTAGACCTGGTTTAGACCTGGTTTAGACCTGGTTTAGTCCTGGTTTAGACCTGGTTTAGTCCTGGTTTAGTCCTGGTTTAGTCCTGGTTTAGACCTGGTTTAGTCCTGGTTTAGTCCTGGTTTAGTCCTGATTTAGACCTGGTTTAGTCCTGGTTTAGTCCTGGTTTTGTCCTGGTTTAGACCTGGTTTAGTCCTGGTTTAGTCCTGGTTTAGACCTGGTTTAGTCCTGGTTTAGTCCTGGTTTAGTCCTGGTTTAGACCTGGTTTAGTCCTGGTTTTGTCCTGGTTTAGACCTGGTTTAGTCCTGGTTTAGTCCTGGTTTAGTCCTGGTTTTGTCCTGGTTTAGTCCTGGTTTAGTCCTGGTTTAGTCCTGGTTTAGTCCTGGTTTAGACCTGGTTTAGTCCTGGTTTAGACCTGGTTTAGTCCTGGTTTAGTCCTGGTTTAGTCCTGGTTTAGACCTGGCTTAGTCCTGGTTTAGTCCTGGTTTAGACCTGGTTTAGTCCTGGTTTAGTCCTGGTTTAGTCCTGGTTTAGTCCTGGTTTTGTCCTGGTTTAGTCCTGGTTTAGACCTGGTTTAGACCTGGTTTAGTCCTGGTTTAGTCCTGGTTTAGTCCTGGTTTTGTCCTGGTTTTGTCCTGGTTTAGACCTGGTTTAGTCCTGGTTTAGACCTGGTTTAGTCCTGGTTTAGTCCTGGTTTAGTCCTGGTTTTGTCCTGGTTTTGTCCTGGTTTAGTCCTGGTTTAGTCCTGGTTAGCTAATTGCTAACAGGAAGTGAGTGATTAGCCTCTTATCCCTGACCTCTGACCTTCCTAATTCCGCTCCTTCCCACAATCCTCTCTGGTCGCGGGTCATGTGACCGTCGATAATCCGGGTTTAGTCCAAACAAACACGTCTGATGGAGATGTGAACGTACCCGGAGCTGAACAACGAAAATTCAACCAAAAAACACACGGAACACGGAAAATCTGCAAAAAAACAAAAAACATTCCAGGGTTTGGGATAAAATGAACAGAAGGAATAACATGGAATACTGAAAACGCACGACAACATGGTGCGTTTTTGGAGTTTAAAATCTCAGAATGGACCTTTGCCAATCTACGAGAAGAACATGGACTTTCATGACACTTCCACGAGAATTTATGAAAATCTATGGAATTTATCACCAAATTTCACATTTCAAATTCATCCAAGAGCATTCCCATCCCAGAGAGACTGAAATCTGAACTTCAAACCCATCCAGAACCCCCGGGAGCATCGGAACACGCTTGTGAAGGTCTGAACTTCAGGGAGAACGCTCCATGGAGACACAGGGAGGTTTCGTTCTCAAAGAGGACACTAAATTCCCAAAATAATTCCATCATTGGAGATGTATTGCTTTTGAAAGTTCGATTTTATTTTTTTATTTTTTTTTTACGATTTTCCTTAAATTTCAGAAGATTGTGACGACACTGGATCTGAATTTCGCAACAAGATACAAAAAGAAATCTACGGCTGATTTTAAAAACGGATTCAGAGATTTGAAAATGGGAGCTCCTGAAATGATTTTGATGAATTTGTGAGGTGAATTTTGGACACTCTCGGCACCTGTACCTGTGTCCGTGTCTCAGGATTGGACTTCCTACTGATGGGACTTCCTGCTGATTTCTCCGTGACGTCGCTCTGGTTCAGTCGTTCTCCTGAAGAACTCGCAGGGGTCACGGTTTGGTTCCTGTGAGATTTCCCTAAACAGAATCTGGATGCGGCCGAGATGTTTGTCCAGACTTCATTTTCTGTGCCGTTGTCCCGGAAACGGCCCTTGACCCTGGGCGCACTGTGCTGGGTCCTACCTCACGAAGAAGAGGAGAGTGGAGAGGAGAAGGAGGGAGGGGAGAGGAAAGGAGGTAAGGAGAGAGGAGAGAGGAAGGAGGAGGAGGTGAAGATGGGTCCTGGACTGAGGGAGTTCCTGGAGGAGACTCACTGCTGTCTGCGCTGTGGCACTCCCTCTGTGCTAATGGTAAAGAATGAGAGCGAAACAGGACTAAACATGGACTAAACCTGGACTAAATCAAGACTGAACCAGAACTAGACAAGGACTAAAGAAGGACTGAACCAGGATTGAAGTCACTTGTCTTAATTGTGCAATAGGTGAGTTCTGAAGTGCAGAAACATCCGTTCGATGTCCATTAACCTTGATCCTGAACCTCTCCTGAACTTCTCCTGAACCTCTCCTCACTCGGACTTAACCTCTCCTGAAACTCTCCTGAACTTATCCTGAAACTCTCCTGAACTTCTCCTGAAACTCTCCTGAACTTCTCCTGAAACTCTCCTGAACTTCTCGCTCAGACTGAACCTCTCCTCGCTCGGACTGAACCTCTCCTGAACTTCTCCCGAAACTCTCCTGAACTTCTCCTGAACCTCTCCTCGCTCAGACTGAACCTCTCCTGAAACTCTCCTGAACTTCTCCTGAAACTCTCCTGAACTTCTCCTGAAACTCTCCTGAACTTCTCCTGAAACTCTCCTGAACTTCTCCTGAAACTCTCCTGAACTTCTCCTGAACCTCTCCTGAACTTCTCGCTCAGACTGAACCTCTCCTCGCTCGGACTGAACCTCTCCTGAACCTCTCCTGAACTTCTCCCGAAACTCTCCTGAACTTCTCCTCGCTCAGACTGAACCTCTCCTGAAACTCTCCTGAACCTCTCCTGAACTTCTCTTCGCTCGGACTGAACCTCTCCTGAACCTCTCCTGAAACTCTCCTGAACCTCTCCTGAAACTCTCCTGAACCTCTCCTGAACTTCTCTTCGCTCGGACTGAACCTCTCCTGAACCTCTCCTGAAACTCTCCTGAACCTCTCCTGAACTTCTCTTCGCTCGGACTGAACCTCTCCTGAACCTCTCCTGAAACTCTCCTGAACCTCTCCTGAACTTCTCTTCGCTCGGACTGAACCTCTCCTGAACCTCTCCTGAAACTCTCCTGAACCTCTCCTGAACTTCTCTTCGCTCGGACTGAACCTCTCCTGAACCTCTCCTGAAACTCTCCTGAACCTCTCCTGAACTTCTCTTCGCTCGGACTGAACCTCTCCTGAACCTCTCCTGAAACTCTCCTGAACCTCTCCTGAACTTCTCCTGAAACTCTCCTGAACTTCTCCTGAAACTCTCCTGAACTTCTCCTGAAACTCTCCTGAACTTCTCCTGAAACTCTCCTGAACTTCTCCTGAACCTCTCCTGAACTTCTCGCTCAGACTGAACCTCTCCTCGCTCGGACTGAACCTCTCCTGAACCTCTCCTGAACTTCTCCCGAAACTCTCCTGAACCGCTCCTCGCTCAGACTGAACCTCTCCTGAAACTCTCCTGAAACTCTCCTGAACTTCTCTTTGCTCGGACTGAACCTCTCCTGAACCTCTCCTGAACCTCTCCTGAACTTCTCTTCGCTCGGACTGAACCTCTCCTGAACCTCTCCTGAAACTCTCCTGAACCTCTCCTGAACTTCTCTTCGCTCGGACTGAACCTCTCCTGAACCTCTCCTGAAACTCTCCTGAACCTCTCCTGAACTTCTCTTCGCTCGGACTGAACCTCTCCTGAACCTCTCCTGAAACTCTCCTGAACCTCTCCTGAACTTCTCTTCGCTCGGACTGAACCTCTCCTGAACCTCTCCTGAAACTCTCCTGAACCTCTCCTGAACTTCTCTTCGCTCGGACTGAACCTCTCCTGAACCTCTCCTGAAACTCTCCTGAACCTCTCCTGAACTTCTCCTGAACCTCTCCTCGCTCAGATTGAACCTCTCCTGAAACTCTCCTGAAACTCTCCTGAACCTCTCCTGAACCTCTCCTGAACCTCTCCTCGCTCGGACTGAACCTCTCCTGAACCTCTCCTGAACCTCTCCTGAACCTCTCCTGAACCTCTCCTGAACCCCTCCTCGCTCGGACTGGACCTCGCCTGAAACTCTCCTGAACCTCTCCTCGCTCGGACTGAACCTCTCCTGAACCTCTCCTGAACCTCTCCTGAACCTCTCCTGAACCTCTCCTGAACCTCTCTTCGCTCGGACTGAACCTCGCCTGAAACTCTCCTGAACCTCTCCTGAACCTCTCCTCGCTCGGACTGAACCTCTCCTGAACCTCTCTTCGCTCGGACTGAACCTCTCCTGAACCTCTCCTGAAACTCTCCTCGCTCGGACTGAACCTCTCCTGAACCTCTCCTGAACCTCTCCTCGCTCGGACTGAACCTCTCCTGAACTTCTCCTCACTCAGACTGAACCTCTCCTCGCTCGGACGGACCCTGTGACTGTGGAATGTTCTAAGCCTGAGGTCTTTTTCCAGCTGCAGCTTGTATCATATCTCAAAACGATGTTCCTCAGCCTAAAGCTCCACATCTCCTCACTCCAGTCTCCACACGCTGCGCAGAAACATCATGCATTCTTTATTCCCTCCACACTCCTCCTGTTGTAGCCACAGCCGCCCTGGGGCAGACTGACCGAAGCGAGGTGGGAGGGAGGGGGCGATGGGGCGGATTGGCAGCCTCGTTTCGGTCCGTCTGTCCCAGGGCGGCTGTGGGTCCTGCTGTAGGTCACCAGAGTGTGGAGGGAAGTGGAATCATAATGTGAATTAGAACCTCATAAATTATTTGTGTAATCTACAGGTTTAATACTGACAAAACCGGACTAAAACCGGACCTAAACTGGACTAAAACTAGACTAAACCAGGACTAAAAACAGGACAAAAACAGGACTAAAACAGGACTAAAACCAGACTAAACCAGGACTAAACCTGGGACGAAAACTGGACTAAACCAGGACTAAAACCAGACTAAAACCGGACTAAAACCAGACTAAAACCAGACTAAAACCAGACTAAACCTGGGATGAAAACAGGACTAAACCAGGACTAAAACCAGACTAAAACCGGACTAAAACCAGACTAAACCTGGGACGAAAACAGGACTAAAACTGACTAAACCTAGGATGAAACCAGACTAAACCTAGGATGAAACAGGACTAAACCTGGGATGAAAACAGGACTAAGCCTAGGACGAAAACAGGACTAAAACAGGACTAAAACCAGACTAAACCTGGGACGAAAACAGGACTAAAACCAGATTAAACCAGGACTAAACCTAGTGACATAATTAAACCAAAATGAAACTCGTCTACACGATGTTTTTCTTTTCAGAGCTCGGACAGAATCAACTCCCTGTACCAGATTTTCCCAGAATGCCGAGCAGCAGACCCGGACATCCCCAAAAACCCGTACGACAGTAAAGAGGCGGAGTGTCGCACGCCTAGCCCCTCCCACACGAGTTATAGCCCCTCCCACTCCAGCTGTAGCCCCTCCCACCTGAGCGTGTGTCAGCGAATCAGGAAAGTGGTGGACGAGCTGCTGGACACGGAGAAGTCCTACGTGAAGGTCAGAAACCAGAGGAGCATCATGGACCTTCTGACAGGGTCCGCTCGTCTCCATGGAGATGAGATTGTTATTGTTAAAAACACAGATCTGCTCTGTGAGAGTTCACATTCACATAAATACAAAAACCAGCTCCAAAGAGACGTTTGAAAAGCACGAACCTGGAGACCAGAAAAGTTCCAGAGTGCAGCTTTTAAAGTATTTGCTTTAGTTGGTTTTGTGCTTTGCCTTTGGTGTCTAGTTCTGGTTTAGACCTGGTTTAGTCCTGGTTTAGTCCTGGTTTAGTCCTGGTTTAGTCCTGGTTTAGTCCTGGTTTAGTCCTGGTTTAGACCTGGTTTAGTCCTGGTTTAATCCTGGTTTAGTTCTGGTTTAGACCTGGTTTAGTCCTGGTTTAGTCCTGGTTTAGACCTGGTTTAGTCCTGGTTTAATTCTGGTTTAGTTCTGGTTTAGACCTGGTTTAATCCTGGTTTAGTTCTGGTTTAGACCTGGTTTAGTCCTGGTCTAGTCCTGGTTTAGTCCTGGTTTAGTCCTGGTTTAGTCCTGGTTTAGTCCTGGTTTAGTCCTGGTTTAGTCCTGGTTTAGTCCTGGTTTAGTCCTGGTTTAGTCCTGTGGTGTAAGTGTACTTTGTCCTCCTCAGGACTTGTCTCTGCTGTTTGAACTCTACCTGACTCCACTGCAGCAGCAGAACTTCCTCTCCAAACACGAGGTACGAGTCCCACACAGAACCTGAACATCTGACCTGAACATCTGACCTGAACATCTGACCTGAACATCTGACCTGAACATCTGTGACCTGAACATCTGACCTGAACATCTGACCTGAACATCTGTGACCTAAACATCTGACCTGAACATCTGACCTGAACATCTGTGACCTGAACATCTGTGACCTGAACATCTGACCTGAACATCTGACCTGAACATCTGACCTGAACATCTGTGACCTGAACATCTGATCTGAAAATCTGACCTGAACATCTGTGACCTGAACATCTGTGACCTGAACATCTGACCTGAACATCTGACCTGAACATCTGACCTGAACATCTGACCTGAACATCTGATCTGAACATCTGACCTGAACATCTGACCTGAACATCTGACCTGAACATTTGACCTGAACATCTGTGACCTGAACATCTGACCTGAACATCTGTGACCTGAACATCTGTGACCTGAACATCTGACCTGAACATCTGACCTGAACATCTGTGACCTGAACATCTGACCTGAACATCTGACCTGAACACCTGACCTGAACACCTGTGACCTGAACATCTGTGACCTGAACATCTGACCTGAACATCTGACCTGAACATCTGTGACCTGAACATCTGACCTGAACATCTGACCTGAACATCTGTGACCTGAACATCTGACCTGAACATCTGACCTGAACATCTGTGACCTGAACATCTGTGACCTGAACATCTGACCTGAACATCTGACCTGAACATCTGTGACCTGAACATCTGACCTGAACATCTGTGACCTGAACATCTGTGACCTGAACATCTGTGACCTGAACACCTGACCTGAACATCTGTGACCTGAACATCTGTGACCTGAACATCTGTGACCTGAACATCTGACCTGAACATCTGACCTGAACATCTGACCTGAACATCTGACCTGAACATCTGTGACCTGAACATCTGACCTGAACATCTGACCTGAACATCTGTGACCTGAACATCTGACCTGAACATCTGACCTGAACATCTGTGACCTGAACATCTGACCTGAACATCTGACCTGAACATCTGTGACCTGAACATCTGACCTGAACATCTGACCTGAACATCTGACCTGAACATCTGTGACCTGAACATCTGACCTGAACATCTGACCTGAACATCTGTGACCTGAACATCTGTGACCTGAACATCTGACCTGAACATCTGTGACCTGAACATCTGTGACCTGAACATCTGACCTGAACATCTGACCTGAACATCTGACCTGAACATCTGTGACCTGAACATCTGACCTGAACATCTGTGACCTGAACATCTGTGACCTGAACATCTGTGACCTGAACATCTGTGACCTGAACATCTGACCTGAACATCTGTGACCTGAACATCTGACCTGAACATCTGTGACCTGAACATCTGTGACCTGAACATCTGTGACCTGAACATCTGTGACCTGAACATCTGTGACCTGAACATCTGACCTGAACATCTGACCTGAACATCTGTGACCTGAACATCTGTGACCTGAACATCTGACCTGAACATCTGACCTGAACATCTGTGACCTGAACATCTGTGACCTGAACATCTGTGACCTGAACATCTGACCTGAACATCTGTGACCTGAACATCTGACCTGAACATCTGACCTGAACATCTGACCTGAACATCTGTGACCTGAACATCTGTGACCTGAACATCTGACCTGAACATCTGACCTGAACATCTGACCTGAACATCTGTGACCTGAACATCTGACCTGAACATCTGACCTGAACATCTGACCTGAACATCTGTGACCTGAACATCTGTGACCTGAACATCTGACCTGAACATCTGACCTGAACATCTGTGACCTGAACATCTGACCTGAACATCTGACCTGAACATCTGACCTGAACATCTGTGACCTGAACATCTGTGACCTGAACATCTGACCTGAACATCTGTGACCTGAACATCTGTGACCTGAACATCTGACCTGAACATCTGACCTGAACATCTGTGACCTGAACATCTGTGACCTGAACATCTGACCTGAACATCTGACCTGAACATCTGTGACCTGAACATCTGTGACCTGAACATCTGACCTGAACATCTGACCTGAACATCTGACCTGAACATCTGTGACCTGAACATCTGACCTGAACATCTGTGACCTGAACATCTGTGACCTGAACATCTGACCTGAACATCTGTGACCTGAACATCTGTGACCTGAACATCTGACCTGAACATCTGACCTGAACATCTGTGACCTGAACATCTGTGACCTGAACATCTGTGACCTGAACATCTGACCTGAACATCTGTGACCTGAACATCTGACCTGAACATCTGTGACCTGAACATCTGTGACCTGAACATCTGACCTGAACATCTGACCTGAACATCTGTGACCTGAACATCTGTGACCTGAACATCTGACCTGAACATCTGACCTGAACATCTGTGACCTGAACATCTGTGACCTGAACATCTGACCTGAACATCTGACCTGAACATCTGTGACCTGAACATCTGTGACCTGAACATCTGTGACCTGAACATCTGACCTGAACATCTGACCTGAACATCTGTGACCTGAACATCTGTGACCTGAACATCTGACCTGAACATCTGTGACCTGAACATCTGACCTGAACATCTGTGACCTGAACATCTGTGACCTGAACATCTGACCTGAACATCTGACCTGAACATCTGACCTGAACATCTGTGACCTGAACATCTGTGACCTGAACATCTGTGACCTGAACATCTGACCTGAACATCTGTGACCTGAACATCTGACCTGAACATCTGTGACCTGAACATCTGTGACCTGAACATCTGACCTGAACATCTGACCTGAACATCTGTGACCTGAACATCTGTGACCTGAACATCTGTGACCTGAACATCTGACCTGAACATCTGTGACCTGAACATCTGACCTGAACATCTGACCTGAACATCTGTGACCTGAACATCTGTGACCTGAACATCTGTGACCTGAACATCTGACCTGAACATCTGACCTGAACATCTGTGACCTGAACATCTGACCTGAACATCTGTGACCTGAACATCTGACCTGAACATCTGTGACCTGAACATCTGTGACCTGAACATCTGACCTGAACATCTGTGACCTGAACATCTGTGACCTGAACATCTGACCTGAACATCTGACCTGAACATCTGACCTGAACATCTGTGACCTGAACATCTGACCTGAACATCTGTGACCTGAACATCTGTGACCTGAACATCTGACCTGAACATCTGTGACCTGAACATCTGACCTGAACATCTGTGACCTGAACATCTGTGACCTGAACATCTGACCTGAACATCTGACCTGAACATCTGACCTGAACATCTGTGACCTGAACATCTGTGACCTGAACATCTGTGACCTGAACATCTGATCTGAACATCTGACCTGAACATCTGACCTGAACATCTGACCTGAACATCTGTGACCTGAACATCTGACCTGAACATCTGACCTGAACATCTGTGACCTGAACATCTGACCTGAACATCTGACCTGAACATCTGACCTGAACATCTGTGACCTGAACATCTGTGACCTGAACATCTGACCTGAACATCTGTGACCTGAACATCTGACCTGAACATCTGACCTGAACATCTGACCTGAACATCTGTGACCTGAACATCTGACCTGAACATCTGTGACCTGGTGGGACTGTGGTAGAACATCTGTGACCTGAACATCTGACCTGAACATCTGACCTGAACATCTGTGACCTGAACATCTGTGACCTGAACATCTGTGACCTGAACATCTGACCTGAACATCTGACCTGAACATCTGTGACCTGAACATCTGACCTGAACATCTGACCTGAACATCTGTGACCTAAACATCTGACCTGAACATCTGTGACCTGAACATCTGTGACCTGAACATCTGTGACCTGAACATCTGTGACCTAAACATCTGACCTGAACATCTGTGACCTGAACATCTGTGACCTGAACATCTGTGACCTGAACATCTGTGACCTAAACATCTGACCTGAACATCTGTGACCTGAACATCTGTGACCTGAACATCTGTGACCTGAACATCTGACCTGAACATCTGACCTGAACATCTGACCTGAACATCTGACCTGAACATCTGTGACCTGAACATCTGTGACCTGAACATCTGTGACCTGAACATCTGACCTGAACATCTGACCTGAACATCTGTGACCTGAACATCTGTGACCTGAACATCGTGCTCTGGTGGGACTGTGGTAGAACATCTGTGACCTGGTGGGACTGTGGTAGAACATCTGTGACCTGAACATCTGACCTGAACATCTGACCTGAACATCTGACCTGAACATCTGTGACCTGAACATCTGTGACCTGAACATCTGTGACCTGAACATCTGACCTGAACATCTGACCTGAACATCTGTGACCTGAACATCTGACCTGAACATCTGACCTGAACATCTGTGACCTAAACATCTGACCTGAACATCTGTGACCTGAACATCTGACCTGAACATCTGTGACCTGAACATCTGTGACCTGAACATCTGACCTGAACATCTGTGACCTGAACATCTGTGACCTGAACATCTGTGACCTAAACATCTGACCTGAACATCTGTGACCTGAACATCTGTGACCTGAACATCTGTGACCTGAACATCTGTGACCTAAACATCTGACCTGAACATCTGTGACCTGAACATCTGTGACCTGAACATCTGTGACCTGAACATCTGACCTGAACATCTGTGACCTGAACATCTGTGACCTGAACATCTGACCTGAACATCTGACCTGAACATCTGACCTGAACATCTGTGACCTGAACATCTGTGACCTGAACATCTGTGACCTGAACATCTGACCTGAACATCTGTGACCTGAACATCGTGCTCTGGTGGGACTGTGGTAGAACATCTGTGACCTGGTGGGACTGTGGTAGAACATCTGTGACCTGAACATCTGACCTGAACATCTGTGACCTGAACATCTGTGACCTGAACATCTGACCTGAACATCTGACCTGAACATCTGACCTGAACATCTGTGACCTGAACATCTGTGACCTGAACATCGTGCTCTGGTGGGACTGTGACCTGAACATCTGTGACCTGAACATCTGACCTGAACATCTGACCTGAACATCTGTGACCTGAACATCTGACCTGAACATCTGTGACCTGGTGGGACTGTGGTAGAACATCTGTGTGCTCTGGTGTGTTCCAGATGGAGGCGCTCTTCGGCAGTTTACCCGTCATGTTGGACTTTCAGAAGGTTTTCCTCCAAACACTCGAAGAAAAGATCCAGAGTCCAGATCTGAACCGACTGGAGACCCCAGAGGAGCTCAAGGTAAGACCAGGACTAGACCAGGACTAGACCAGGTCTAGACCAGGACTAGACCAGGACTGGACCAGGACTAGACCAGGACTGAGCCAGGACTAGACCAGGACTGGACCAGGACTGGACCAGGACTAGACCAGTACTAGACCAGGACTGGACCAGGACTAGACCAGTACTAGACCAGGACTAGACCAGGACTGAACCAGGACTAGACCAGGTCTAGACCAGGACTAGACCAGGACTGGGCCAGGACTAGACCAGGTCTAAACCAGGTCTAAACCAGGTCTAAACCAGGATTGAACCAGGTCTAAACCAGGTCTAAACCAGGTCTAAACCAGGACTGGACCAGGACTAGACCAGGACTAGACCAGGACTGAACCAGGTCTAAACCAGGTCTAAACCAGGACTGAACCAGGTCTAAGCCAGGTCTAAACCAGGACTGAAGCAGGACTGAACCAGGACTGAACCAGGTCTAAACCAGGTCTAAACCAGGTCTAAACCAGGACTGAACCAGGACTGAACCAGGTCTAAACCAGGTCTAAACCAGGACTGAACCAGGACTGAACCAGGTCTAAACCAGGTCTAAACCAGGACTGAACCAGGTCTAAACCAGGTCTAAACCAGGTCTAAACCAGGACTGAACCAGGTCTAAACCAGGTCTAAACCAGGACTAGACCAGGACTGGACCAGGACTAGACCAGGACTAGACCAGGACTGGACCAGGACTAGACCAGGACTAGACCAGGACTAGACCAGGTCTAAACCAGGTCTAAACCAGGACTGAACCAGGTCTAAGCCAGGACTGAACCAGGACTGAAACAGGACTGAACCAGGTCTAAACCAGGTCTAAACCAGGTCTAAACCAGGACTGAACCAGGTCTAAACCAGGTCTAAACCAGGTCTAAACCAGGACTGAACCAGTTCTAAACCAGGTCTAAACCAGGTCTAAACCAGGACTGAACCAGGACTGAACCAGGACTGAACCAGGTCTAAACCAGGTCTAAACCAGGACTGAACCAGGTCTAAACCAGGTCTAAACCAGGACTAAACCAGGACTGAACCAGGTCTAAACCCGGTCTTTCTTTGCTGCAGAAGTTGCTGTTCTCGTTGGGGGGTTCCTTCTTGTACTACGCTGATCACTTCAAACTCTACAGCGGCTTCTGCTCCAACCACCTGAAGGTCCAGAAGGTCCTTCACAGAGGTACTCACTCACACGTTATTATCCGTCTATAACATCTCCAACGCTCCAAACGCTCTGCTCCACCTCGTGATGTCATCAAGTGAACAGTGAACTTTTACCTTTAGTTCAGTCGAGGTCGGCGACTCCAGGACTGAAATGATCCTAATGATTCTAGTGAAGGTGTGTGGAGTTTAAAAACACAGTGGAGCACTTCCTGTATCACCACATGATGACATCACAAGGTGGAGCAGAGTGTTTTCTGAGAGAAGCTTAATTCTGCAGCGTGTCAGACAAACATGCGCCCCCTCCTGGATGTGGTCATCTCACCGGAGAATCTGAAAATGTTGAAATGTCGTTTTAGCGAAGACGGATGTCGCCTTCAAGCACTTCCTGGACACGAGGAACCCGACCAATCAGCACTCGGCGTCTCTGGAGTCGTTCCTGATCAAACCCGTCCAGAGGGTCCTGAGGTACCCCCTGCTGCTCCGAGAACTGGTGTCCCTGACCGAGGAGCAGACGCCGGAACACACCCGCCTCACAGGTACCAACACCCGCCAACACCCACCAACACCTGCCAACACCCGCCTCACAGGTGCCAACACCCGCCAACACCCGCCTGACAGGTACCAACACCCACCAACACCCGCCAACACCCACCAACACCTGCCAACACCCGCCTCACAGGAACCAACACCCGCCAACACCCACCAACACCCGCCTCACAGGTACCAACACCCGCCAACACCCGCCAACACCCACCTCACAGGTACCAACACCCGCCAACGCACGAAAACACCCACCAACACCCGCCAACACCCACCAACACCCGCCTCACAGGAACCAACACCCGCCAACACCCACCAACACCCGCCTCACAGGAACCAACACCCGCCAACACCCGCCAACACCCGCCAACACCCACCTCACAGGTACCAACACCCGCCAACACCCACCAACACCTGCCTCACAGGTACCAACACCCGCCAACACCCACCTCACAGGTACCAACACCCGCCAACACCCGCCTCACAGGTACCAACACCCGCCAACACCCGCCAACACCTGCCTCACAGGTACCAACACCCGCCAACACCCACCTCACAGGTACCAACACCCGCCAACGCCTGAAAACACCCACCAACACCCGCCAACACCCACCAACACCCGCCTCACAGGTACCAACACCAACATAATGTTCTGACCGTGAGAGGGAGAGGACGTGTTTCTTTCCTCTCTTATCTATTTCCTCTGCTGTCTGTGTGCCTCTCTTGTTTTTTGTCATTTTCTCGCTTTTTGGAGAGGATTTTCCAAATTCCTAAAATATGGATGTGATCAGCTGGACCCTCAACACGATTGATACTCTTTTTTCACGGAGGAGTGCTGCTCCAGGAGAAGCGGTGTGTCCGGACGGTACTTTTGCTGCTGGATATGCGAGGGACTCGTATCGTGCGTGGCAAGTCGTATGTTTGGCACCAGTGTACCTGGAGGATGTGGAGGATATTTATGTATTCGGATTTCTGATAGCTGGACATCTGTTAATTGGCCTGGGATTGTCCATGATCTATCGCAAAATTTGTAAGCTGGCAGCAAGTAAAGAGTCTCCTAAGCTGTCTGCAGCAATTTCGAGCCATTGTGAAGCCGTTGGAGATCTCGTGAAAGGATTACATCAGAAAGTGGGACAGGTTGAGGTCCTTTTGGAAGGATTTCAACCGAAGGAAACATCTCGACGTTTGGATATCATCACGAGCATACTGACAGAACTGTGTAAAGCCAACGCAGCGCAGTCTGTGTGCCAAGAGGAACTAATGAGATCTCTCATGGATCTTCATGGCGATGTGAAGATGGGGGTCTGGCAAAACCCAAGCTCAATCTAAATTGTTCACCTGGGTCTCTAAAAATGTATTTCATCAATGCTAAATTAATCCCTTTGGATAAATTATGTCTCCCTGTGAAAATCTGTGTGTCTCCAACAGTTTTCTGTGTTTTGACTTCGTCTCCCTGACTCTGGCTCCTGCATGAACACTCCAAGGACACAGCACATGATATCAAAAGAACAACATAGACTGGCTCACACTGACACTGACACGATTGTAAAAAAATGTTCCCTGTCTTTTTAGAAAGGTCTGATCTCTGCTCTCGGTTCAATCAATTTCATTGATTTCCAATCTGATCCCCCCACACCCTTCCTTATGTTACCAATGAAAAAGATCACCGTATGTTATACCTCCAATTGTTTTTCTGTCATTACATGTTGTTAAATTGAGTGTATTGCATCTTTTCTACTCTGCATCTCCCAGTCGGCGGCGCGCATGTACGTGGCCCCTCCCCTACCTACTCTATCACTGTCCTGCCTGGTTAGTGGGGAAATGAAATTTAGAATTCACTCTATGTACATGTACATGAGTGTTTTCGACAATAAAGCAACTATGACTATGACCATGACTAACACCCACCAATACCCGCCAATACCCGCCAACACCCGCCAACACCCACCAATACCCGCCAACACCCGCCAACACCCGCCAACATCCGCGAATACCCGCCTCACAGGTACCAACACCCGGGTGAGACCTGAGGTAGACCTGGTTTAGTCCTGGTTTAGACCTGGTTTAGTCCTGGTCTAGTCCCAGTCTAAACCTGATCTAGTCCTGGTCTTAGTCCTGGTCTAGTCCCGGTCTGGTCCCAGTCCTGGTCCCGGTCTAACCTCCGTCTCTCCACAGACGCGCTCCGGTCCATGGAGACTGTGGCGTCTCACATAAACGAGATGCAGAAGATTTACGAAGAGTTTGGATCTGTGTTCGAGAGACTGAGCGCCGAGAACAGCGCCCCCTGTGGACAGGTCCAGAACAGCGCCCCCTGTGGACAGGTCCAGAACAGCGCCCCCTGTGGACAGGTCAGACTCAGACATGTGACTTGGTTTATGGATCAGATCTGTGATTCTGGAACTCTCCATATGAAACAAAAACTGACGCAAAGTTCAGACTTCTGTCACGAGAAACAAACTAAAGGATTAGTCCTGGTGTAGTCCTGGTTTAGTCCTGGTTTAGTCCTGGTTTAGTCCTGGTGTAGTCCTGGTTTAGTCCTGGTGTAGTGCTGGTGTAGTCCTGGTTTAGTCCTGGTGTAGTCCTGGTTTAGTCCTGGTTTAGTCCTGGTGTAGTCCTGGTTTAGTCCTGGTTTAGTCCTGGTTTAGTCCTGGTGTAGTCCTGGTTTAGTCCTGGTTTAGTCCTGGTGTAGTCCTGGTTTAGTCCTGGTGTAGTGCTGGTGTAGTCCTGGTTTAGTCCTGGTGTAGTCCTGGTTTAGTCCTGGTGTAGTCCTGGTGTAGTCCTGGTGTAGTCCTGGTTTAGTCCTGGTGTAGTCCTGGTTTAGTCCTGGTTTAGTCCTGGTTTAGTCCTGGTGTAGTCCTGGTGTAGTCCTGGTTTAGTCCTGGTGTAGTCCTGGTTTAGTCCTGGTTTAGTCCTGGTTTAGTCCTGGTGTAGTCCTGGTTTAGTCCTGGTTTAGTCCTGGTGTAGTCCTGGTTTAGTCCTGGTGTAGTGCTGGTGTAGTCCTGGTTTAGTCCTGGTGTAGTCCTGGTTTAGTCCTGGTTTAGTCCTGGTGTAGTCCTGGTGTAGTCCTGGTGTAGTCCTGGTTTAGTCCTGGTGTAGTCCTGGTGTAGTCCTGGTGTAGTCCTGGTTTAGTCCTGGTGTAGTCCTGGTTTAGTCCTGGTGTAGTCCTGGTGTAGTCCTGGTTTAGTCCTGGTGTAGTCCTGGTTTAGTCCTTGTTTAGTCCTGGTTTAGTCCTGGTTTAGTCCTGGTGTAGTCCTGGTGTAGTCCTGGTTTAGTCCTGGTGTAGTCCTGGTTTAGTCCTTGTTTAGTCCTGGTGTAGTCCTGGTTTAGTCCTGGTGTAGTCCTGGTTTAGTCCTGGCCTCCTGTTGGCCGTGGTGGAGTGGTGCCCTCTGCTGGTCGTTCATAAACATTTCATCCGTTGCACCTGCAGGGTCTGACCTGTAGGGGGCGGTAGGGCATTGGGATTTTTACACTGTAAAACACAAAACAGATTCACTAAAGATTTGTGTTTAGACACATTTTCAGAACATTAGTAGTAGCAGTAGCAGCAGCAGCAGCAGCAGCAGCAGTAGTAGTAGTAGTAGTAGTAGTAGTAGTAGTAGTAGTAGTAGTAGTAGTAGTAGTAGTAGCAGCAGCAGCAGCAGCAGCAGTAGTAGTAGTAGTACTAGTAGTACTAGTAGTACTAGTACTTCATATTTCTTGTCTGTTCCAGGTACCGGAGCTCTCCATGGGCGACTTGTTGCTTCACTCCTCAGTTCTCTGGTTAAATCCTTTTCCGACTTTGGGGCGTCTGAGGAAAGATCCTCGGCTCAGTTTGTTCGGTGAGAAACTCACGTTTAGAGAAACTCACGTTTAGAGAAACTCACGTTTAGAGAAACTCACGTTTAGAGAAACTCACGTTTAGAGAAACTCACGTTTAGAGAAACTCACGTTTAGAGAAAGTTCAGATCTTCTGGTTTGGTTTTTAACGGTGACGTTTTGTTTTTGTGGCGTTCAGTTTTCAAACAGGCCGTGATCCTGGTGCACAAAGACCCCAAAGTGAAGAAGAGACGGGTGAGTTTCCCGTCCGACTCTGTGGGCGACTCTGTGGGCGACTCTGTGGGCGACTCTGTGGGCGACTCTGTGGGCGACGTCCGGCTCTGTGGGCAACTCTGTGCGCGACTCTGTGGGTGACGTCGGGCTCTGTGGGCGACTCTGTGGGCGACGTCCGGCTCTGTGGGCGACTCTGTGGGCGACTCTGTGGGCGACTGTGTGGGCGACTCTTTGGGCGACTCTGTGGGCAATGTCCGGCTCTGTGGGCGACTGTGTGGGCGACTCTGTGGGCGATGTCCGGCTCTGTGGGCGACTCTGTGGGCGACTCTGTGGGCGACTGTGTGGGCGACTGTGTGGGTGACGTCGGGCTCTGTGGGCGACTCGGTGGGCGACTCTCTGGGCGACTCTGTGGGCGACTCTGTGGGCGACTCTGTGGGCGACTCTGTGGGCGATGTCCGGCTCTGTGGGCGACTCTCTGGGCGACTCTCTGGGCGACTCTCTGGGCGACTCTCTGGGCGACTCTGTGGGTGACGTCGGGCTCTGTGGGCGACTCGGTGGGCGACTCTGTGGGTGACTCTGTGGGCGACTCTGTGGGCGACTCGGTGGGCGACTCTCTGGGCGACTCTGTGGACGACTCTGTGGGCGACTCTGTGGGCGACTCTGTGGACGACTCTGTGGGCGACTCTGTGGGTGACGTCGGGCTCTGTGGGCGACTCGGTGGGCGACTCTGTGGGCGACTCGGTGGGCGACTCTCTGGGCGACTCTGTGGACGACTCTGTGGGCGACTCTGTGGGCGACTCTCTGGGCGACTCTGTGGGCGACTCTGTGGGTGACTCTGTGGGCGACTCTGTGGGTGACTCTGTGGACGACTCTGTGGGTGACGTCGGGCTCTCTGGGCGACTCGGTGGGCGACTCTCTGGGCGACTCTGTGGACGACTCTGTGGGCGACTCTGTGGGCGACTCTGTGGGTGACGTCGGGCTCTGTGGGCGACTCGGTGGGCGACTCGGTGGGCGACTCTGTGGGCGACTCTGTGGGCGACTCTGTGGGCGACTCTGTGGGCGACTCGGTGGGCGACTCTGTGGGTGACTCTGTGGGCGACTCTGTGGGCGACTCGGTGGGCGACTCTCTGGGCGACTCTGTGGGCGACTCTGTGGACGACTCTGTGGGCGACTCTGTGGGTGACGTCGGGCTCTGTGGGCGACTCGGTGGGCGACTCTGTGGGCGACTCGGTGGGCGACTCTCTGGGCGACTCTGTGGACGACTCTGTGGGCGACTCTGTGGGCGACTCTCTGGGCGACTCTGTGGGCGACTCTGTGGGTGACTCTGTGGACGACTCTGTGGGTGACGTCGGGCTCTCTGGGCGACTCGGTGGGCGACTCTCTGGGCGACTCTGTGGACGACTCTGTGGGCGACTCTGTGGGCGACTCTGTGGGTGACGTCGGGCTCTGTGGGCGACTCGGTGGGCGACTCGGTGGGCGACTCTGTGGGCGACTCTGTGGGCGACTCTGTGGGCGACTCTGTGGGCGACTCTGTGGGTGACGTCGGGCTCTGTGGGCGACTCGGTGGGCGACTCGGTGGGCGACTCTGTGGGCGACTCTGTGGGCGACTCTGTGGGCGACTCTGTGGGCGACTCGGTGGGCGACTCTGTGGGTGACTCTGTGGGCGACTCTGTGGGCGACTCGGTGGGCGACTCTCTGGGCGACTCTGTGGGCGACTCTGTGGACGACTCTGTGGGCGACTCTGTGGGTGACGTCGGGCTCTGTGGGCGACTCGGTGGGCGACTCTGTGGGCGACTCGGTGGGCGACTCTCTGGGCGACTCTGTGGACGACTCTGTGGGCGACTCTGTGGGCGACTCTCTGGGCGACTCTGTGGGCGACTCTGTGGGTGACTCTGTGGACGACTCTGTGGGTGACGTCGGGCTCTCTGGGCGACTCGGTGGGCGACTCTCTGGGCGACTCTGTGGACGACTCTGTGGGCGACTCTGTGGGCGACTCTGTGGGTGACGTCGGGCTCTGTGGGCGACTCTGTGGGCGACTCTGTGGGCGACTCTGTGGGCGACTCTGTGGGCGACTCTGTGGGCGACTCTGTGGGCGACTCTGTGGGCGACTCTGTGGGTGACTCTGTGGGCGACTCTGTGGGCGACTCTGTGGGCGACTCTGTGGGCGACTCTGGCCCGTTTAGGATCTTCTGGAATCACAAAATAAACATATTTTATAATCTGACCTCACGCCTGGACTAAAGCTGCACTCGGTTATTTTAGACGTGTGTTTTTAATAAGTCGTAACATAAACTTTTCTCGGTCTGACCAGCGACAGAAAAATGAGATTTACGGATTTTATAGGATAAGATCAGACTTTATTGATCTCACACAGGAGAAATTCACTTGTCACATTAGCTCCAGGCAGTTTAGTGCAAAATTATAAAGAAATAAGTTCAAATTCTGCAGAATTAAGTGAAGCATTTGGGCCCCAGTCCCACATGGGATCTTCTGTGTCTCATGTGGAAAAAAGAATTACCCACCCCTGGTTTAGTCCTGGTTTAGTCCTGGTTTAGTCCTGGTTTAGTCCTGGTTTAGTCCTGATTTAGTCTGGATTGTTCTCTGACTGTTTGTGTCCCTCAGGTGTCTCGTTCAGACTTGGACCCATTCAGGTTCAGATGGTTCATCCCAGCGTCAGGCGCTCACCTCAGAAACCACATCACCGGTGAGTCCGAGTTTAGACCTGGTTTAGTTCTGGTATGGTCCTGCTTTGGTCCCGGTTTAGACCTGGTTTAGTCCTGCTTTAGTCCTGGTTTGGTCCTGGTTTAGTCCTGCTTTAGTCCTGGTTTGGTCCTGGTTTAGTCCTGCTTTAGTCCTGGTTTAGTCCTGGTTTAGTCCTGGTTTAGTCCTGGTTTAATCCTGCTTTAATCCTGGTTTGGTCCTGGTTTAGACCAGGTTTAATCCTGCTTTAGTCCTGCTTTGGTCCTGGTTTAGTCCTGCTTTAGTCCTGGTTTGGTCCTGCTTTAGTCCTGGTTTGGTCCTGCTTTAGTCCTGGTTTGGTCCTGCTTTAGTCCTGGTTTGGTCCTGCTTTAGTCCTGGTTTGGTCCTGCTTTAGTCCTGGTTTGGTCCTGCTTTAGTCCTGGTTTGGTCCTGCTTTAGTCCTGGTTTGGTCCTGCTTTAGTCCTGGTTTAGTCCTGCTTTAGTCCTGGTTTGGTCCTGGTTTAGTCCTGGTTTGGTCCTGGTTTGGTCCTGGTTTGGTCCTGGTTTGGTCCTGGTTTAGTCCTGGTTTAATCCTGCTTTAGTCCTGGTTTGGTCCTGGTTTAGTCCTGGTTTAATCCTGCTTTAATCCTGGTTTGGTCCTGGTTTAGACCAGGTTTAATCCTGCTTTAGTCCTGGTTTAGTCCTGGTTTGGTCCTGCTTTAGTCCTGGTTTAGTCCTGGTTTGGTCCTGCTTTAGTCCTGGTTTGGTCCTGCTTTAGTCCTGGTTTAGTCCTGCTTTAGTCCAGGTTTAATCCTGCTTTAGTCCTGCTTTGGTCCTGGTTTAGTCCTGCTTTAGTCCTGCTTTAGTCCTGGTTTGGTCCTGCTTTAGTCCTGGTTTGGTCCTGCTTTAGTCCTGGTTTGGTCCTGCTTTAGTCCTGGTTTGGTCCTGCTTTAGTCCTGGTTTGGTCCTGGTTTAGTTCCATGTGTTTTCTGCATGTGTGTGTTGCAGATTCACACTTTGACTTGGTTCATCTGCGTTCGGAGTCTGAGGGACGTCTGGAGAACATCGTCTTCCAGCTCAGCTCCAGGTCTGAGGCTCTTCCTGATCTTAAGTCTTTCTGAGATTAGACAATATCTCCATGGGGCCCCTTCTTGAGCCGCCACCTTAACGTGGTGGAGGGGTTTGAGTGCCCGAATGATCCCGGGAGCTATGTTGTCGGGGGCTTTATGCCCCTGGTAGGGTCACCCAAGGCAAACAGATCCTGGGGGATGGGTCAGACTAAGAGCGGTTCAGAAGCCCTTATGTTGAGTTTCACATCGAGGTCAGATACGTCGCCCGAACTGGCGTTACCGGGGCCCCACCCTGGAGCCAGACCAGACCGGCTGTGTGTCTTGTACACTCGGGTGAAGAGAGGGGCAGAGCTGTCAACTGATCACCACCTGGTTGTGAGTTGGGTCCGCTGGCGGGGGAGGAAGCTGGAGAGACCTGGCAGGCCCAAGCGTATCGTGAAGGTCTGTTGGGAACGTCTGGTAGAGCCCTCTGTCAGGGGCACCTTCATCTCACACCTCTGGGAGAGCTTCTCCTGGATTCCGGGGGAGGCTGGGGACATAGAGTCCGAGTGGGCTCTGTTCTCGGCCTCTATTGTCGATGTGGCCGCCTGTAGCTGTGGTCGTAAATAAGGGATGCTGTCAGCCAAGCGTGCTGCAGCCCGGACGGTCGCAGAGGCAAAAACTCGGGTTTGGGAGGAGTTCGGAGAGGCCATGGAGGAGGACTATCGGACGGCCTCAAAGAAATTCTGGCAAACCGTCCGGCGCCTCAGGAGGGGGAAGCAGTGCTTCACCAACACTGTTTACAGTGCGGGTGGGGAGCTGTTGACCTCGACTGGGGATGTTATCGGACGGTGGAAGGAATACTTTGAGGATCTCTTCAATCCTGCCGACATGTCTTCTGAGGAGGAAGCAGAGGCTCTATACTCTCCATCGGGTGCTCGAGGGTGCATGGGAGTTTGCCCAGTCCACATGTGCTTTGTGGATCTGGAGAAGATCGACCGTGTCCCTCGTGGGGTCCTGTGGAGGGTGCTCTGGGAGTACGGGGTCCAGGGCCCTTTGCTAAGGGCTGTTCGGTCCCTGTATGACCGGAGCAGGAGCTGTGTTCACATTGCCAGTAGTAAGTCGGACCTGTTCCCGGTGCATGTTGGACTCTGCCCTTTGTCACCGGTTCTGTTCATTATATTTATGGACAGAATTTCTAGGCGCAGTCAGGGGCCGGAGGGGATCCGGTTTGGGAACCACAGGATCTCATCTCTGCTGTTTGCAGATGATGTTGTCCTGATGGCTTCATCGAACCGGGACCTCCAATGTGCACTGGGGCGGTTTGCAGCCGAGTGTGAAGCGGCTGGGATGAGGATCAGCTCCTCCAAATCCGAGGCCGTGGTTCTCGACCGGAAAAAGGTGGTGCCCTCTCCGGGTGGAGAGTCCTCCTCAGGTGGAGCAGTTCAAGTATCTCAGGGTCTTGTTCTCGAGTGAGGGGAGGATGGAGCATGAGATTGACAGGCGGATCGGTGCAGTGTCGGCAGTGATGCGGTCGCTGTACCGGTGAAGAGGGAGCTGAGCCGAAAGGCAAAGCTCTCGATTTACCGACGATCTACGTTCCTCCCCTCACCTATGGTCATGAGCTCTGGGTAATGACCGAAAGGACGAGATTGCAGATACAAGCGGACGAAATGAGTTTCCTCCACAGAGTGGCTGAGCGCTCCCTTAGAGATAGGGTGAGGAGCTCAGAGTAGAGCCGCTGCTCCTCCACGTGGAGAGGTGCAGCTGAGGTGGCTCAGGCGTCTGTTCTGGACGCCTCCTGGACTCCTCCCTCGGGAGGTGTTCCGGGCACGTCCCACCGGGAGGAGGCCCTGAGGAAGACCCAGAAGACCCAGGACACGCTGGAGGGACTATGTCTCCCGGCTGGCCTGGGAACGCCTTGGGGTCCCCCCGGAGGAGCTGGAGGAAGTGTCTGGGGTGAAAGAAGTCTGGGAGTCCCTGTTTAGACTGTTGCCCCGGCGACCCGGCCCCGGATAAGAGGAAGAACATGGATGGATGGATCTCCATGGGTTTTAGTTTCTCTTTTGAAGACTCCTTTTTGGGGACTTTTGACCGGGTTTAGAGACTTTTTTGGACCCGGGCTGTAGGAGATTTTTTCTACAGAGTTCAGGTTCATAAATATCAGACCCAGAGGTTTCAAAATGAACCCGGCCTTAGTCCTGGTTCAGTCCTAGTTTAGACCTGGTTTAGTCCTGGTTCAGTTCTCGTGTAAATTTTTGCCATTGAAATTAAATCTTTAAAATAAATGTTTATTTTCTGAGTGGGAAAAGTCCCAAAAGTCTCAGACGTATTTTTCAGGTAAATAATAAAAATGAAATTAACGATGTCCCTGAACTGACCCTCGTCCTGACGGTGCTTTGGCGTTCACAGTGACGCCGGGTCCAGGTCTTTGGTTCTGGAGGCTCTTCGCTCCGTCCTCAGGGACCCGCCCCCTCCGCCGAGCCACGCCTTCTTCACCCACGACAACCGTTTCCACGACGACGGCGTCTGTCCAAACCGCAACCCAGACGCCGACCAAACCGACCAACTAGAGGCCCAGCTGCAGAGGCTTCACTTCGGCGACCAATCAGAGTGCAGGGAGGAGGCCCTGGGGCGGGGCTTAAAGCAGTGGAGGCGGAGCTTGGTGGAGCTGGGCGGTTTATTGGACAGAGACTACAGTGTCCAGAGTCTGACGTCCATCATCAACGAAGACTGTTTCTACAACTCCATACGGAGACGGAAAGCAAGACCGGGCTTAGACCTGGTGTAGACCTGGCTTAGACCTGGTTTAGACCTGGTTTAGACCGGGCTTAGACCTGGTTTAGACCTGGTTTAGACCGGGCTTAGACCTGGTTTAGACCGGGCTTAGACCTGGTTTAGACCGGGTTTAGACCTGGTTTAGACCGGGCTTAGACCTGGTTTAGACCTGGTTTAGACCTGGTTTAGACCTGGTTTAGACCTGGTTTAGACCTGGTTTAGACCTGGTTTAGACCTGGTTTAGACCGGGCTTAGACCTGGTTTAGACCGGGCTTAGACCTGGTTTAGACCTGGTTTAGACCTGGTTTAGACCTGGTTTAGACCTGGCTTAGACCTGGTTTAGACCTGGTTTAGACCTGGCTTAGACCGGGCTTAGACCTGGTTTAGACCTGGTTTAGACCGGGCTTAGACCTGGTTTAGACCGGGCTTAGACCTGGTTTAGACCGGGTTTAGACCTGGTTTAGACCGGGCTTAGACCTGGTTTAGACCTGGTTTAGACCTGGCTTAGACCTGGTTTAGACCTGGTTTAGACCTGGTTTAGACCTGGTTTAGACCTGGTTTAGACCGGGCTTAGACCTGGTTTAGACCGGGCTTAGACCTGGTTTAGACCTGGTTTAGACCTGGTTTAGACCTGGTTTAGACCTGGCTTAGACCTGGTTTAGACCTGGTTTAGACCTGGTATAGATCTGGTTTAGACCTGGTATAGACCTGGTTTAGACCTGGTATAGAGCTGGTTTAGACCTGGTTTAGACCTGGCTTAGACCTGGTTTAGACCTGGTTTAGACCTGGCTTAGACCTGGTATAGACCTGGTTTAGACCTGGTATAGATCTGGTTTAGACCTGGTATAGACCTGGTTTAGACCTGGTATAGAGCTGGTTTAGACCTGGTTTAGACCTGGCTTAGACCTGGTTTAGACCTGGTTTAGACCTGGCTTAGACCTGGTTTAGACCTGGTTTAGACCTGGTTTAGACCTGGTATAGATCTGGTTTAGACCTGGTATAGACCTGGTTTAGACCTGGTATAGACCTGGTTTAGACCTGGTTTAGACCTGGCTTAGACCTGGTTTAGACCTGGTATAGACCTGGTTTAGACCTGGTATAGATCTGGTTTAGACCTGGTATAGACCTGGTTTAGACCTGGTATAGACCTGGTATAGACCTGGTTTAGACCTGGTATAGATCTGGTTTAGACCTGGTATAGACCTGGTTTAGACCTGGTATAGACCTGGCTTAGACCTGGTTTAGACGTGGCTTAGACCTGGTTTAGACGTGGCTTAGACCTGGTTTAGACCTGGTTTAGACCTGGCTTAGACCTGCACTAGTTCAGTTCTGATATATTCTTGTAAAGGGCAGTATATGTAGCATAAATCCAGGTTTAGTTCTGGTTTGGTCCTTGTTTAGTCCTGGTTTAGTCCTGGTTTAGACCTGGTTTAGTCCTGGCTTAGTCCTGGTTTAGTCCTGGTTTAGACCTGGTTTAGTCCTGGTTTAGTTCTGGTTTAGTCCTGGTTTGGTCCTGGTTTAGTCTTGGTTTAGTTCTGGTTTAGTCCTGGTTTGGTCCTGGTTTAGTCCTGGTTTGGTCCTGTTTTAGTCCTGGTTTAGTTCTGGTTTGGTCCTGGTTTAGTCCTGGTTTAGTTCTGGTTTAGTCCTGGTTTGGTCCTGGTTTAGTCCTGGTTTAGTCCTGGTTTAGTTCTGGTTTAGTCCTGGTTTGGTCCTGTTTTAGTCCTAGTTTAGTTCTGGTTTGGTCCTGGTTTAGTCCTGGTTTAGTCCTGGTTTAGTTCTGGTTTAGTCCTGGTTTGGTCCTGTTTTAGTCCTGGTTTAATTCTGGTTTAGTCCTGGTTTGGTCCTGGTTTAGTCCTGGTTTAATTCTGGTTTAGTCCTGGTTTGGTCCTGGTTTAGTCCTGGTTTAGTTCTGGTTTAGTCCTGGTTTGGTCCTGGTTTAGTCCTGGTTTGGTCCTGGTTTAGTCCTGGTTTAGTTCTGGTTTAGTCCTGGTTTGGTCCTGGTTTAGTGCTGGTTTAGTCCTGGTTTAGTTCTGGTTTAGTCCTGGTTTGGTCCTGGTTTAATTCTGGTTTAGTCCTGGTTTGGTCCTGGTTTAGTCCTGGTTTAGTTCTGGTTTAGTCCTGGTTTGGTCCTGGTTTAGTCCTGGTTTGGTCCTGGTTTAGTCCTGGTTTAGTCCTGGTTTAGTCCTGGTTTAGTTCTGGTTTAGTCCTGGTTTAGTCCTGGTTTAGTCCTGGTTTAGTCTTGGTTTAGTCCTGGTTTAGTCCTGGTTTAGTTCTGGTTTAGTCCTGGTTTAGTCCTGGTTTGGTTCTGGTTTGGTCCTGGTTTAGTCCTGGTTTGGTCCTGGTTTGGTCCTGGTTTAGTCCTGGTTTAGTCCTAGTTTAGACCTGGTTTAGTCCTGGTTTAGTCCTGGTTTAGTCCTGGTTTAGACCTGGTTTAGACCTGGTTTAGTCCTGGTTTGGTCCTGGTTTAGTCCTGGTTTAGTCCTGGTTTAGACCTGGTTTGGTCCTGGTTTAGTCCTGGTTTGGTCCTGGTTTAGTCCTGGTTTAGTTCTGGTTTGGTCCTGGTTTAGTCCTGGTTTAGTCCTGGTTTAGTTCTGGTTTGGTCATGGTTTAGTCCTGGTTTAGTTCTGGTTTAGTCCTGGTTTAGACCTGGTTTGGTCCTGGTTTAGTCCTGGTTTGGTCCTGGTTTAGTCCTGGCTTAGTCCTGGTTTAGTCCTGGTTTAGACCTGGTTTAGTCCTGGTTTAGTTCTGGTTTAGTCCTGGTTTGGTCCTGGTTTAGTCTTGGTTTAGTTCTGGTTTAGTCCTGGTTTGGTCCTGGTTTAGTCCTGGTTTGGTCCTGTTTTAGTCCTGGTTTAGTTCTGGTTTGGTCCTGGTTTAGTCCTGGTTTAGTCCTGGTTTAGTTCTGGTTT